>VZSC01015874.1:0-21627 GCA_013398225.1 Steatornis caripensis
ATCAGCCATTGGGATGATCTCCGCAGGGAAGTGGTGGATTCCCCAACGTTGGGCACTTTTAAGATCTGGCTGGACAGGGTGCTGGGCCATCTTGTCTAGACCGCGCTTTTGCCAAGAAAGGTTGGACCAGATCATCCTTGAGGCCACTTGCAACCTGGGATTCTGTGATTCCATGAAATTGCCGCAGACTAGGATACTGTGGCCAGAGCCTTCAGTCAGTCAGAGAAGGAAAGAAAGTTTTTCTTAATTCAATTTTGCCTTTTATAAGCGCCTTCCAACACCTGGTTCCTGACACAACGACGCATAGCTATGGCAACAGGAGAAAAATACTGCAGAAAAAAAAGGGTTTAACACAAGATAGTCAGACTAAAGAGCCAGACTCGACTGTGTGTCATCAACCCCACATGACACCCGCAGGTGCCGAACAACCTCCTGAGGCAGCTGAAGACGGGCAGCCGATGTGTTTGCTTACGCGGGGTGGGGAAGGGGCGCCCTGGCCCCACTGAACACAAAGGCAGAATGCCAAGTGACTTTTGGGGATGTCTGTAATTTGAGGAATGAACTGTCTCAGAAATGTCTGCATCCAGTGGGAGAGGAAATTCTCAAAGTCAGAACAAGCTAAACAATCTTGAAGTGGTTTGGATATTGACTAATACAGTGCTAGACTAGAGACATGTGAAATAATGAGACAGCAGCCAAAAATAACCACAGTGACCGCAACGTCCAAGGAGACTAAAACAAAGACACCAAATAGCATCTACAGCAAGTGTGGGAGACTGCAGCAGGCTCTGCAGATGCGGGAGAGGATCTGGCATGACACCAAGTCACACCAACCCTACGCCAACACCCCGATCACCCACCGAACTCCCCAGTGCTGCTCTGCTCCCAGCATTATGAAAGGAATTTCTCTACACTGAGCTGGCAGGGCCAATGTGAAAGAAGCAGAGCATGAAGCCACTCCCAGTCGCTCACAGCAGATGCTTTGAGCAGACACAGTTGCTGTTGCTTTACTGTGCACAGCAGAGATTTTGCTTTTCTCTACAAAGCTGCTACTGCTCTCCTCTGTCTCCCCTTCAAAATCACTGTTCGCCTCGCACTGGAAAGACTCACAAGTAAAGGCTCACTGAGACCAGGTCTGAGCATTGGGTGACTACGTGCAGCATCTTCCTTCCAGCAATACACGATGCATTAACCTGCACAAGCACCAAACAGAGCCCTGCAGCTGGTGGCGTCCTTGACCTGGGAACTCCATGGTGAGGAGGATGTTACCTGTACTCTGGAGCTCTTGATCAGAAATGGGTTTATACTTTCAAAGCCCCTCAGCGTGCTGCTCCTATCTGCCAGGTACCAAAAAATGCATTGCACATGCTGCAGACAAGTTACCTATTTTGACAAGCTCCACATCTGTGTTAGATTTGAATTTAGCAACACATTTTTATGTGGTGGAGGCAAGCAAAAGAGCTGGTGGGACAGCTGGGAACTTCATCACATCTTAGACCTCAAGAATTACCTTCCTGCCTTCCTCATGCTGTTTCAAGAAAAACGCCCCATCCTGCACTGGAATCAAAGACGAGGAAGATGTTTTTCCTCTCTGACTCGAGTGTCCCATGCTGCTATGTGTACTGTCCTCAGAAACCGATTTTACTGTCACATTTGATTTCACAAACACTATGTGGGCATCTCTCCAGCAAGTCACAAGCTCAGCAGCATCCTGCGGATGGCATGGGAAAAGCAGCCCCAGCTCAGTGGTGCCTTTGTAATATTTACTGGATGTGGAGGTCTTCCAGCTCCTGCATCCCTCCATCCCTCCCTCCCACCTCTGTCAGGCTCAGCACTGCAAGAGCTTCAGGGACCATGGCTGTCACCATCACTTCTCTTCACCCCTATAACATGTGCCAAGTTGCCACCTGGAGCTGAACCACCCACGGGCTGGCTGCATGCCACGGGATCCAAACTTTAGGAGAACCTCAGACTACCTGAAGTTTCCCAACTGTCCTGCCACGAGGCCTGCATTTCATCTGTTACTGTTGTCTATTTTGTACCCAGTTCTCATTGGTTTTTATCTGTAATTCTCCAGTATTGCCCCTTTCAAGGAAAGAGGCCTTGGAATCCTCAGGGATACTGAAGTATTTATGAAGACATTGGTTCAATGTTAATAGCAGTACAAAACCCAAACAGAGTATTAGAGAGGGAATGTAAATGAGGCGGGAAAACTATTGCTCAGTCTCGAGTGCTGCGGGCTTCTGGCTCGTCCGTCTGAGAAAGGCTGCGTGTAAGGAGACTGCCTAGGCTCAGCCCCTCCAGCCTGAAACAGAGACAGCTGATAGGGGAAGGAGGTACTCATACAGAGCCATAAAAACCAGGAGAGGAGTAGAGGAAGTTAATGTTTGCTGCCATCCATAAAGCACAAACTGATGGGCATCAGCTGAACAGCTGTGGGGAGGTTCAGAGCAAGCAGTAAACCATGGAAATCACCACTTGCAGGATATTACAGATGCCAAAAGTTTATACAGATCCAGAAAATTATTAGAAAAACTCATGGAAGAAAATTTCAAAGATTATTGAATGCAAACAACACAAAGCCCTATGACTCAGGAAGTCCCTGGAAGTGGGTGAGGGGAGGAGAAGTCATAGCGTATATTAGCTATTCCCACACCCCTCCCCAGCATCTGCTTTTGGCCACCGGTGCAGCTAGGATGCTGAGGAGATGGGCACCTTGGTCTGACCTACAGTGCCCTCCCCTGTGTTCCCCTTCTTCTGTCCTGCATCACTTCAGTCTACCTCTCTCCGCTTCTCAACCTTCCATGTTCCCCAGATATTCAGCATACGGTAAAGCTCTTCTCAGACCTATCTTCCACATGGTCACTTTAACAAGCTTGCCTCCTACACTTGCTCTTCTGACTACTTCTGGCCACTACAAATCCTACTCTTCAAGCATAGCTCTATTCCCTCCACCCTCTTCAGTCATGCTTGTGCAGAAGGCTGGGACAGTAATGCTGGCTCCAGTTCCTGCTGCTGTTTTCACTCCCTCTTCCCATCCTGTTGCCTTCTGCTCATCTCTGGTTGGGCTCGCTCTGTTCAGTGCTCTGCTCCTGCTTGTACATGGTGTTATGCTGGGAACTTCTTGCTGCAGCATGCCGTGGAATCTAAAAGTCCTCATGGGTTCATAAAAGAGCAACTAGACAAATTAATGGAAGAAAAATCCCTCGAGGTCATACATACAGGGACAGGGACAGGGACCCACTCCTAGCTCAGCAAGTCTCTTGAGTCAAAACTTGGATGTTGGGAGAATCCTCCGGCCTGCGTCATTGCACACTTCCCCTGTCCCTATCCTCCTTCCTGGGAGTCCATTTCTAGCCATAGCTGGAGATGGGATACGGGGTAGGTAAACCTTTGCTCTCATCCAGTAGAGCTCTTATCATCTTCTTGGACTCTTGTATTGTTGCATCCCAAACACCCATCCAGGCCTAACACTGCACATCTGACAAATGCCACATCAAGTACCCAAAAGCATAAACCCACACAATTTATTGTCCAGCAACATCTATAGAGCTGGGAAAGGCACTCCTGGTATGATACACCTAATAAGATCAGCTTCAAGTACTCATAACCATCTCTGAGTCATTTTGCTCATTAGGCGTAGGCAGCTTTACCCTTCACATTCTTCCTAGCATTATACCCGAGAGTCACATGGGCACTGACAGATTCCTGTTGGCATGAGAAGTATAGGGCATTGTACGCTTCTTTGGACCCTGTCTGATACCAGGCATACTCCACTCTCCTAACAGAGTGGTGGAAGGACAGCCGAGCCAGCTCCTTTGCAGGAACATTCCTTTGACTGCTGTGAGGTTTCCTGGCCAAAAGCCTAGCTCAGCCGTTCAGATGTTTCCATATGGATCCCTACAAACCCTGCAGAAAACGGGGATTGCTCCAAAAGCCCTCCCAAAATAATGAGGTCATGGACCCACTAGCACAGAAAACCAGTTATTCTTGAGATTTTCTTCCAGGAAGAACTTAATCAATGAAGTTGTAAGTGCTAAAACGAAAGCTTTTTAGCTCCCTTACACGGCCACGAGAACAGCTTTGGGAGTTGCCATAGCTACTGACTGCCCTGAACTACTGCAGCTACTGAACCATCTGTTTTCTGCCTTGGACAGAAATGAAGGGACAGGCAGGCAACCAGCCTGTGCGTGGGTGCCTGCCAGCCTTGGCACAGAAATGCAATTCAGCAAACTCTCACCAGATCTCAAAAGCTAGGACAGAACAGAGTTTTGGAAAAAGGAAGTGTACAGGCCCAAAAGAAGCGACACTTCACATCTGCACCAGTGTCTGGAAGCCAAGACAGCAATGTGGCTGCAGGGCAAAGCCACGTGGGGAAACTAAGCAGAAAACAACCACCGAACATCTCCCAGTGTGCTGTTCAACAGTGCAACTGGAGAACAACGGGATGCACCTCTCATGCCCACCCACGCAGTCTCAGCTATCCCGTGTTCAATGTGACAGTGCGTGCTCCTAGCCTTCTTATGCACGCCCCAGTTTTGTTCTCTAGGACTGGCAGGGCTGCTGTCCTCATAGTTTGAAGTGTATTTCAGAAGAAAGCAGCAGCTCTGCTAATCATCCTGAAGTGCAGGGTCCCAGGCTGCCTGCTGCTGCCAGGGAGCAAATCTGAAAGCCACAGTGGCATGTTTGATTCACCCAAAAAAGGCTGTAAGGCATCACACTGAACCTCAACCCACTGCTATTGGGCTTCCCCAGCAGCCCTGACGGGTCTTTTGATGCACTGCTGCACAGCTAGTCCCATGGCCCATTTTCAACATTGTTTTGGACATCTCATTGAAATAAAGCAGCATTTGAAAATCTGTTGCCACAGTAATGGCTCTCTGCCCTTCAGACCACATGATTACACTCCAGAAGGAAGCTGGGACTTTCCAGGTTTTTTGAGCTAGTGTACCCAGGGAGGTACCCTTGATAGTATTTGTTCAAGGATTCCCCCAGGTCCTCTTTCTTCTGCTGCCCATTTGTTACAAGGTTTACAAGTTGTCTTTCCTGAGGTCTGCCTTGATGAAAACACAATTTTCCTTGCTTGTGCTGCTATCTGGATTCCTACACTTTGCTCTTGTTCAGCCGTTTAAACAAGTATTGCGTCTGTTTTCTCTTGCTCAGAGATGTCCCAAACTGTGCTAGCACTGCAGCTGCTCGAGCAGTGTGTGCTGGCGGAGTTGAATCTGATGCCTTCTCACTCCCAGTTGCGTATTACCCCCTGCTATGCTCCCTCACACACTCCTATCCCAAGCATTCATGCAGGACTTACCTGGGCTAAAAGTAACATCATTAAGGTAAGAAATAGTGGACAGAAAAATGTTTGTCCCAGCACAAAGGAGTACAAGGTATGAACAAGGGTGAAAGTGAGCAGCACAGGAGCAAGGAAGAGACAGAGGAAGATTTCTCCATCAGTGAGACTGCCCACAGCTGCCAGGAGCATTTCTTAAGGAAAACAGTGACAGAGCTCTTATTAGCTCCCACCTACCTAAACACTTCAGTAGAAACAGGTTTACCTCCAGAAAGCCTTGTAGATCTGCACTTCAACTTTGAACTCGCAGATTGCTGGAGAAGCCGGTGCCCTTGCGCGACACTGGCAATGCGGGACCTGCCCCTGCTGCCACCCTACATCAACGCATTCCTCCACCACGTTAGTAAAAGCAGCTGAAGAAACTCTGAGCTCAGGGTCATAGAGGCAAAGGCTAACTCTGAAGATCTATGGAAGGACTTTCCAAGTGTCATCAGGGAAATGACAGATGACATTCAGCGTAGATCAGCATTAAGTTACAGATATGGAAAAAAAATCCTAACTTTACATGTAAAACAATAAGCTTTCAGCTTACTGCAACTATTCAGGAAATCACTAGCTGATGTTCCACAGCAGTCAAAAATCAAGTCTAACACTGTGAGTTACTAGGAAATAAGTACAGCACAAAAAAAAGAAAACATTCATTTGCCACTGTATCAACCCACAGTGTGCCAGCATCTCCAAAGCTGTTTGCAATTCTGGTCTCATCTCAGCCTCTGCTGCCAGCCAGAAAAGACATACAACAAAGATGGTCATAAGTATGATTTCTGCAGAGGAAATCACTGACGAACGAGAACTATTTAGCCTGGCAAATGAAATGAATCAGGAAGAATATGACAGATGTATAAAATTACAAATAGTATGGAGAAGAGGGATATGGTCAAATGTTCACTGTCTCTGCAGCCACAACAGACAAGGAGAGATGTCGCTCCTCGTGACGTGCAGATAAGCTGTTGGGCTCTGTCACAGAACATTCTGGACGCTAAAATTTGCCACGGGTTTGGGGCAAACAGATAAAGTGACACTATAGCTGGCTTTTGAGGGTTAGTAAATCCACAGAAGCCACATCCAGCTCTGTAAGTGCCTGTGCCACAAGGGACCAGAGGCTGGGAGAACACACAGGGACTACTTACCGCAGGTTTACCCTGTTTCTACTCTCTTCCCTAGGGCCTTGTTCTTAGCCACTGCCAAAACACTGGGCTAGATGCACTTGTGGTCTGATCCAGGACAAACGTAATGGCTTTGGGTAGGAAAGTTAAGCCCAACTTATAATCGCAAAAGAAGGAAAAGATCTGCCCTGCTAGATTTGCATCAGGAGCTGGGTGAAACAAGGATTATGGCACAGATGGAAACCATGGACAGTGGTTCATCATTGACAGGTCTCTGCCCTCTCTGGCAGGTCAGTCAAAGCAGCAGCTATGCTTTGCTTTATGACTTCAACCAGAAGTAAAAACCTTGGATCCCACATTGCACAACAGTGCGGCTTAGCAGTAAGGGTAAAGAATGGGTTCACCTCATCCACATGCCAGCCTTCGGCACAGTCCTGGAGGCAGGCAGCGCCATCAGGTGCACCCAAAGTAAACCCAGCATCCAGGTCTGCTGGTAAATCCTCTGATCCTGAAGCTGACACACAAGGTGACACAGGTGACCTACCCCTGTCCTTGGTGTTCTAAATCCCAAGAGGACTGTGCACAGCTAGACAACTCAAATATGCGGTTTGGGGCTGGACGTGGGTAGCTCACTTCCGTGTTGTTCAGCATCCGCTGTTTCAGAAGGCCTTTGACTCCACTCTTGCCCGGAGGTGGAGGCCTTGCAAGGAGGCAGCAACATGTAATTTCACAGAGGGAATGTTCTGGTCTCATGTCACAACCCAAGACAGAGCTGTCAACAGATTATTTAACAACCTAATTTGCATATCTTTTTAAAAGTAGGTAGTTTTGTGCCAGCTTCAATGAACAAGACTCTGCTCATTGTCAGGAGCAACATATAATCCCACTAACCATCTTAAACTCTGATAAAGGAGACCAATCCCAGGTTAGGGAGGTTCTCATCTCTAAAACCAAGCTGAAGACAGAGTCTGAAGTATGAAGAACATAAGTTTGTGAAAATGGAGAAAGAGCCGGGACATTCAAATTCATAGCTGTGCTGGTAACTACTTTAACCCTTGTTAAACTGGCTAAGAGTCACACTGAATAGCTGAAGAAGCAGTAGACGTAAGGTATCTTGACTTTATTACGGCTTTTGACATTGTCTCCCATGTGGATTCAACAAGCAGAGTAGGGAAACATACTTCTACATGAAACCACAATGACTCAGAAAGCCCAGGACTCTGAAACTGTCCCCTGATTCAGTGTGGAAATGACAAGCCTTTTCAATAATAAAAGAGAGATGGTAAGAACTCCTATGGAAGGTCAGACAAAGGTCTGTGTAGCCCAGAATCTGTCCTTGAACATAATCAGCAATGGTTGCTGGGGAAAGAATGTAAGAAACACGACAAACGGTGATCTTTCCTCTCATGTTTTCCTAGCACAACCCCTCCATTGGGTCTGTTGAGCAAGCCTCATTAGCAGCTCGGGTAATGGAGTGGAGACTGAGACAACGTAGAGATGCCACCAAGCTGAGAGAAATGGTGAGTGCAGAACAGAGAATAATCCTTACACACAGTTAAAATACTTCAGAACCCAAACCAAAACTCACCCCAGGCCAAGTCCTGCACCACAGGCAAGTGAACCACCTAAACAGAGAATGGGTGGACTCACAGCAGAAAGCAAACACAGGGTGAGAGCAGGCTTCCACCTACCTACAAGGTCATCTTTTGTGAAAGAGGCAAGTCATGCTCTGGACACATCAAGAGAAGAGCTATACACACAGCAGCTGAGGTAATTTTTCCATTTTCTGAGGACTCTAGGGATTGATACTGTCTTCAGGGCTCCAGGGCTGCACTCTGGAGTACACAGCCACAGGAAGGGATCACTGAGGCATCGCCGTGTTAACAAGGCGTGAGCCAGAGACAGCAGGTAGCTCTGTGCTGCACCGAAGATGCAACCGCAGTGCCGTGCAGGGGGCTCAGAGGCACACACAGCTCTCCTCACAAGCTGCCTGTGTGGCTCCTCGCTGGCTCTCTCCCACAGTCCACCTGTATGCAGGGCACAGCCACCCATGGCAGGGAAAGCAAGCTCAGCACCAAGTGCCCAGCTCAGCTGCAGCGCCACACCATCATGGGTAGCCGAGTGGCTTCTGAAAACCAAAGGTGAGCAGGGCAGCCCTGTGGCATCCCTCCCAGCTCTCCTACACTGGGAAATACAACTGCCTGACCTGAAGGTCCTACCCAGCCCTACCTTTGTATGGTTTGAGGAAAGAACCTGGCTTAGCTCTCTGCTTGAACAGTCCATCTCCTTGGACAGTACCTATGTCCCCAAAACTTAGCCTTCTAAAGCTGTGCGTTCAATGCAAGAGTCCAGATGCTTTCCACAGATAAAAAAGCAAGTGGGCAGCATTGTCAGATAACTGTTCACCTGATCACAGTTTGCTGCCTGAGGCTGGGTGGATGAATGGTCCCTTGGAGACCACGCTGTCATCCTGCTGACTGAAGACAGCGCTTAAGGGTACACCTGTATTGGCACTGAGCCTTGCTTAGGTCCGTCCTCTGCTCCAAGGCCAACTAGTATGGAAGGAGCGCCCCTGCCCTACAGAACCTGCTTTGCCTCCAGACGGGACAGCCCTTGCTAACGCCTGAGCGATCCCCAGGAGATGTCTGGGAAGGTCCAGGCCAAGCCATGCCAGGAACTGTACAAACATAAAGCAGCATTGATAACGGTGATCCATGGCTCAGGATCGTCATTAGCACTTCTTACTACTAGTAGGGAAAATCTTTTGGGAACAGCTTAGACAAACAGCCAACTTTTAGCTACATTTAGGGAAAGGTGCCCTGTCCTCTCTGCACACCTTGCCCTGCGCGCTTCCTTCCACTCCGTGCACACAGGAACTCATTCTGAGCAGGTCTGGCAGGCACCACACAAGACCCTCAGGCCAATGGCATGGCAGCACAAGGAAATAAAATGTGACCTGAATTAAAAATGATCATTCAGATTAAAATAAATGTCTAAATTTTAATTTTTCATTGATCTTTACTAATAGCCCTTTAACTCAATAACCCTCAGCAGACACCTAGGACTAATTACTCTGATAAAATCCAATATTCAATCATAAGCCCAGTTTTAACTGCTCTCTTGTAGGTCCACTTAATAAACCATTAGCATTGCTATCAACCCACTGAACAGAACAGCCCTGCTGCTAGAAGAAAACATTATCCTCAAAATCCCCCAAATAAGCAAAAATTTTACCCCAAGTCTCTGAAAAGTTGCTCTTGCTGGGGGGATCCCGCTTCAGGGTACGCTGCTGCTTCCCTTGGCTCATCTGTGAGCAGCTTGTCCTGGCCCAGCTGACATCCGGCACAGCCTCCCCAATGCAAATTCCTAGTGCACTTGCACTTCCTAGTGCAGATGCAGAAGATGGAATTGCTGGCACCATTTTAGGACACTGCACTAGGATGCATGGACAGTAGCTCTTCTGCAGGCAAGCTTAGAAGTCTGCTCTGCCCTGTGCTTGCAGCCAAAATGCACAGGGCTGAACGAAGGCTGCAATTCGTAACAATTCAGGCTTGTGGAAGAGCCTCCAAGGAAGATGAATCAGGTTACAGGTGCCACTACTGTTGTTCCTGGAGCAAACCAGGTTTTAGACTTGAACTGTAAAATTCTAGTGGCAGGTCTGTGTTTTTACGGGACGCTACAGTGCACTGTGCGCATGCATGCTGGCAGTGGCAGGACTGCAGCAGCTCACACGCGTGCTCGAGCCCAGCAGCACCAGAAACGCTGTGTGACTCTGCAGCTTTTGGACAAGCGTTTTTTTAAGAGAGCAGCATCCCTCAGCCCAGCTGGCTGGGTGCTCGAGCAGCAGGGACAGGAGGAAGCGGTCAGCTGCTTGAAATGCCTCTGGCACAAAGGCTGTTGGGCTTAGGTTACACCACGCAGCCCACCCACAGAACTCCCCTGCACCAGCAGCATCACTGGGGCTCGAAGCGAACCTTTTGGCTCAGGGAGGAGACCGTCTCCTGTCTGCTCCTTTTCCATGAAACCCGCACTTGCTCTAAAGCAAGACCTTGGGTGCTGTTACTAAACCAAAGCTCCATCGCCAGTCTCTTGTGGAGGTGCTTGGAGTGCTCTGTGGGGAGCAGCCAGCTGAGCCGAGGGAGCCCGTTGGGGGCCGGGAGCCAGCAGGACAGCAGGCAGGCAAGATGAGGCATGATGCACCAGCAGGAAGCCCTGCTGTTAGTGGCGCAGGAGGGGCGGATACCCCACCCACCGCATGCACTGACTCACATGCAACACAGCCCAAGCCTGTGTGATTTCTGCCTAAAGTTATGTGAACTAAGTGGACCTCAGGTACAGCGTTTCACAACGACTTGTGCAGGTAAATGAAGGCTGGCTGGCTAACTAAGGCACTGCAAGTAATCTCCGAATCCTTCACGGCCTCCCAACACAAACTCTCGGAAACTCTGTCCCCTGGCTGTACCACAAATACTGTGATGTTGGACTCCTTTATAAGGACACACTTGGGTTTTTCCCCTGTGAGCTCCCACTCTGCAGCTTCAGAATGTATCTTTTTTGGTCACTGGCAAGTGCAAAGTCAAATGAAAGGAAGTATTCAGGAGCTAATGTCACTCTCTTAAATGTGATTTATTCAATGAAGACAGCTGGGTGGATTGGAAGACTCTTAACAGGAGTCTTTTGTGTTCAATTTATTGCTGAAAATACCCTCAGGTAACAAAAAAAGTAAATAAAATAACTTTTAGAAACAGATCACATCCTGAATCTTTTAAGGAATACGCTGCCTTTGTGAAAGCACACTTGTAGCTGTGGGGACTTGAACGCATTAACCTCAAAATTAATGCTCCATGGACAACGGGGAGGCTCTGAGACAAGCTGTCAGGACAGCGTTATGACAAGAGCCCACGCAAAACCCTTGATGAATTTATGGACAGAATAATTTCACCTGCAGGCTGAACGTCTCAAAAGGACAATGGAAATTTCACACACAGGACATACAGCATTGCACCAGAAGCTGGGCAAATGGCCCAAAATGTGAGTACATCTCACTGCACTGGCAGGCAGAGACCAGCCATGTGCACTGTGCTACAGACCCTGCTCTGGGCTAAGAGCTGCTAGACAAGGCTTGATGCTCTCCACGAGTTAGAGGTCCAAGGTCCAGGATCTGGTGACTGGCCAGGGGATTCAGCAGCCACCGTTGGGATTCTCCTTCATGCAGAAAGAGAGGGCAGAGGCATACCTGGCCTCTGCTCCCTCTTCCCAGAAACACGCTGGAGTTATGCCCCACTCACTTGCATAAAGCGACTCCTTCGACTAGGGTGGGCACTGACACAGCAGAAGAACAGCCACAATTTTCCAGGGAGAAGATAATCATTAGCATCCAGCTGCCTCCTTCAGTATGCAGCTAAGAAGCTGTTCGGGGTCAGAAGCGTGGGACAGGATTTCCAGCAGGAAGGTGCTGAGCATTACCCATCCCACAGACAGGGCAGAATACATCACCAACTTCAAAGTTCATCTAGCTCCTACCAGCCTCTTGTCCATAAGGCATGAAAGGGTTAAAGATGCCAACCAACTCATGACTATAGCGGGAAAACTTTGTTCCAAATTCTCAGTTTCATGCTGCTATAAAACCAACAATCTTGAAATCCCCTATATTAATAAGAGGCAGTTCTACTGGGCAGCCTGCATTTGCTTTTAAGTCCACTGGTATCTAATGGACAACAGACAACAGGTACTCTGGACAGAAAACAGACAAATTCTATGGCTCTTGAAACACACATGTTCCTGCAAGCATTACACAAGATGCTAATGAAGAAATCTGCAGGCTTAATGCCAAGCATTAATTTATCTGAATCCCATCCTAAATGAAGATCAGAGCCAAGAGGACATATGTTTTTCTTACAGCACGTTTAAGAAGTGGAGAGCAAAAAACTGAGCCTAAGCCATAAATGATGGCAGAGGGTATCCCTCCAGCACTTTTTCAGGGCAGGGCTGGCTAACCTCGCTCACTTGTGTTGTTATTTATGTGTCCTTTTTCCCCTCGTAATCCCTGGACTGAAGGAAGGAAGGATGTTTCACAGGAAGGAAGGACTGGCTTGGCTGCACCAAGATGGGACCACATCACTTCCCCCACCAGGCTGTTCCTTTCTACAGAGGAGGGAAGGAGTGGGAAATTCACATTTTCTGTGTCATCTTGGTTGCCAGTAAGGGGATGAAGTCAACCCCAAGTGTCATAGAACCAAGGTCCAGCTTGCACTCCAAGCAGGGTTAGTGTCAAAAGCTGGAGCAGGCTGCTCAGGACTGCATCAAGTTGTGAAAATCTCCAAGGCTAGAGATGCCATAACTCCTGGGGCCCTGTTCCCATGTCAGACCAATCTCACAGTGAGAATGTGGTGCAGAGTCTGGTTGGAGGCCTGTGACCAGCGGTGTTCCCCAGGGGTCAGTGCTGGGTCCAGTCCTGTTCAATGCATTCATCAGACTTGGATGAAGGGACAGAGTGTACCCTCAGCAAGTTTGCTGACGATACAAAGCTGGGGGGAGCGGCTGACTCACGGGAAGGCTGTGCTGCCATTCAGCGTGACCTGGACAGGCTGGAGAGTTGGGCGGAGAGGAATCTCATGAAGTTCAGCAAGGGCAAGTGTAGGGTCTTGCACCTGGGNAACAGGCTGCCCAGGGAGGTTGTGGAGTCTCCTTCTCTGGAGATATTCAAAACCCGCCTGGATGCATTCCTGTGCAACCTGCTCTAGGCTAACCTGCTTTAGCAGGGGGGTTGGACTAGATGATCTTTAGAGGTCCCTTCCAACCCCTACCATTCTATGATTCAATGGTTTTCCTTTACATCCAGTCAGACTTTACCATGTTGCAACTTCCTGCACCTGGGTCAGGGCAATCTCCAGCATCAGAACAGAGTGGAGATGAATGGATTGAGAGCAGCCCTGAGGAGAAGGACTTGGGGGTACTGGTGGATGAAAAGCTGGACATGAGCAGGCAACATGTGCCAACCGTCTCCTGGGCTGCATCATACGAAGCGTGACCAGCAGGTCTAGGGAGGGGATTCTGCCCCTCTGCTCTGCTCTGGTGAGATCCCATCTGCAGTGCTGCACCCAGCTCTGCAGTCCCCAGAAAGATGAGAGCAGGTCCTTAGGAGGCCACAAAAATGATCCGAGGGCTGGAACACCNCATGTGCCAACCGTCTCCTGGGCTGCATCATACGAAGCGTGACCAGCAGGTCTAGGGAGGGGATTCTGCCCCTCTGCTCTGCTCTGGTGAGATCCCATCTGCAGTGCTGCACCCAGCTCTGCAGTCCCCAGAAAGATGAGAGCAGGTCCTTAGGAGGCCACAAAAATGATCCGAGGGCTGGAACACCTCTCCTGTAAAGAAAGGCTGAGAGTTGGAGTTGCTCAGCCTGGAGAAGACAAGGCTCCAGGTAGACGTTCCTGTGGCCATCAAATATATTAAAGGTGTTTAGAAGAAAGACAGAGAGGTATTTTTTACCACAGCCTGTAGTGACCAGACAAGGGGCAGTGGTTTCAAACTGAAAGAGGGTAGGTTTCGATTGGATGTAAGGAAGACATTTTTACGACGAGGGTGGTGGGACACTGGAACAGGTTGCTCAGGGAAGTTGTGGATGCCCCCCTTCCTGGAAGTGTTCAGGGTCAGGTTGGATGGGGTCTTGAGCAGCCTGGTCTGGTGAAAGATCTACCTGACTCACAACACTTCAGACACCACCTCGCCAGTACTGAGCAGAAGAGAACAACCTTCTCCTCGACCCACCTGCTGTGCTGTTACTCACGCAGCCCCACATGCAGTCGCTGCCATGCCACCGATGCTTTGCTAACCTTGTCCAGTTTGTTGCCTCCAGATCTGCTTTTGCAGAGAAGAGGTGCTCTGTGTGCCCCACCAGCTCACACACAGCACAGCTAGGCTCTGAGACAGGGACTGTGCTGAGCAATCTCAGCCACATGCTCCAGTCGCAGCAGTCACTGGAGGCATGCAGGGCAGAGATCTCTAAAAAAGAAAGGGGCGTAGGGGAGGAAACCCCAAAGAGCCCTGCTCTGCAAATCAGCTCAAAATTTAGGCAGCAGAGGAAAAAGTGAACGGATATGATCTGTGGGTAAGGGCCTGGGAGCCCATTTCTGTTGTAAGACAAGGGAAGAAAGCTAGAGAATGGGGCTTGCAACTACTGCTGCTCGGGGGAGACATAGGGAAGGTGACCCAGGCTCAAGGAGTGTTGCACGACAATCAAGGTGCCACATGGCAATCAAAGCTGTCAACAAAGCACAACTGTTTCTCAGCACTCAGCAGTTGCTGGTTTACTCTCCCTGTGCCTAAAGCCAGCCTCACATCCATAGCTATTTAACCCTCAGCTATCAGGAGCTCTTTGCTGTCTGTGCTCTGCAGAGAGGAAGCACCTAAAGAGCCCCCCCATCTTCCAGTCACCACAGTTCGGTTCCCCCGCCTCCCCAGCACATTACAGCATTGCTCCCACATTCACCTTCACAGTTTCATAGCTTTTGCAAAACACTGATGACACTCACTCTCCCCTTCACAGCACCTCTGTGACAGTTCGTTTCAGACAAAAAGAAATGCCCTATTCCAAACCGTGCTTCTTGTTGCTATGCTCTGCCCAATGCAAAAAGCTACCTGAAGGCAACATTCAGAGAATTTAAGAGCATATGCAGGCAGTTTATAATATACCACAGCCAAATCTCACACCGAAACATCAACACCAACATGTTGCACAGGATACTTTTACACCAAGACGCTTGCCACACTCAACAACACTAAACACACTCCCAACTAGTAGCTATACAGAACGGTATACAAACAACGGAGTGAGAAGCTTCATTAGGTTTTCTTAACTGCTCCAAGTTCAAATTCTCACCACAATCCAGTACTAACAGTTATTTATTATCACAGAGGAATTATTGTTCTTCAGTAAAAAGACATATTTCCAAATGATTCACACTACCTGAGGAATTAATGTTTTTTCAGCTCTCTTCCAGATCCTAGGTCAGGAATCTCCTTTCTATTCTGGTAAATTCCACTAAGATATCACATGTAACAACAAGTTCTTGAAGCAGTTTCATCAGATTTTCCCTTTAAGGTAACCCACTGCACTCCCACGTGAGGCACAGACACCTCAAAGGCACAAGCAGCTGGAAGTGCTGCAGTGGAATCAGATGATCAGCGCAAGCTTGTAGCCTCTGCAGCCTCCTTCCAGCTTTGGAAACATACCCTGCGATTTTCAAACCAACCCACTGGGGAAGCCACAAGCCAGTGCTGTAGCTTAAACCCCAGACAATGCATACAAAAGCAATTTATATAAAAGCAGTTTTAAGAATGAATGTGAAAACAAAGTCTGTCAGATTCTGCTGCAACACGTAACAACGGTGCAGCACTGCAGCAAAATCTGTCATTCCCAGCTGTACAATGCCGTGCTGCATGCAGCACGGCGTGGCAGAGCTGACGACAGCAGGAAGCAGAGAGCTACGCTGCCAGGAGCTCACACTGCACAGCCCCGAGCCGTTTTACCTTTCTGCAAACGTCTGGATTTCATGCGACAACAGGGGAAAACATGAAAGTAAACACTGAAGGTAAAGAGAAGTTTGTTTGAGCTAATTAAAGAGTTGCTTGAGCTGATGTTCATCGTATTCAGTCACACAGAAAGGCACGTTTTCAGCTTAGGATGAAGCTACCTCTTTAGAGGTCAATTAGAACATTGCAATACATATATGAGAAGTACGTGCACAGGTCTGACCGTGTCACACAACAACGTGCTCACTCTTTCGCTGCTACTCCAACTTTTCCTGATGTGGCGCTTGTACTTCCAATGCGGGGTGCTTGCTGTCGCCTGCTCCTGCACTCTTGCAGTAGATGTGACGACTTGCTACACATTGCCCGCAGGGTCCTGGAGTGGGAGAGGCACTGTCCTGCAGCAAAGCTGGTATGCAGCAGAACACACGTTACTCAGCTGCCTGGCGGGACTGCTACGCCATGACACAGGTCAGGCAGCCCTCTCACATCTACAGAAGCAGATGCTTTTCTCTCCTACCACATGGCCTGACACATGAACCCCAAGCTTCAGGGGTTTTGTAATACTAACCACCAAAGCCGATTCCTACCAGGGCTAAGAAAGCCTCAGTTCCCACCTCCTCCTGCTGCTCTGTTTTTTCAGAGATGTGCAGTGCACGTTCGAGGATGCGCATCTTGGCCACAATGCTGTTTCCAGGGTGTCCGAATGAAATCTGTCCTGCTACTTCTGAGCCAAATGATCACAAGTCCAATCAAGGAACATGGGTTGTCATGGCAAAAAAGTCTTATTTACATTCACCAACACCCTCCCAACCATCAAGTTTGCAATTTGAAAACGTCAAAAATGGCTAAGTTAATTTGATACTAAGTGAGATTTGATACTATGGCCTGGGCTGCACAGCGGGTCAATCTACGACTTGAAAACCAATGAGCTAAGTAAATTCAGAACTATAAAAGTTCACATGCAGGGGCTAGTCCACACAGTACTGGAAGGGGCAAAACCACTACACGTTCCTCCCAAACCAGGGCAGACGGTGAGTGGGTAGTGAGGAAGCACCCGCACTTGGCAGCGCAAGTTCCCCCCTGCTTCATCCTGGAGCACCCCGAAGCCCATCTGTGAGAAGCAGGATCTGCCCACAGAGCCGGGCCAGGTGCCTGTTGCCAAGGGAGGACGAGCGCTGGCACCGACCACGGCTGGGTTGTGGACAACCAGGTCCCCAGTGCAGGGGACAAGGTGGCTCAGGATGCATGGTGTTATGGTGCGGCTGGCCAAGGAGCAGTAATACAGAAACCTCCAGCTCACACAAAGTATTTGCACATGCGAGACCAGCGCATTTTGCTGGCCCAAGTTCAATACAGCTGATCAGACCCCAGACGATGCAGCTCAGAAGTTACTTTGAGAAGAACATATTTGAAGTTTGCCCAATGCAATCAAGCTCTGACAAACAGGGCCAAAAGTGTTAGGACTTAATAAATAGAGGAAATTTTCAACTGAAGTCCTCTAAAGACAGCGTCTGTACTCCCAAAACCAGGCAGTGCTTTTGCAAAGGCAGCACACCCAAAGTCACCATGAAAGCACAGTGGTGGCAGAGATAATAAAAACACAGGTGTCAATGCTTAATATGCTCAGGGGATGCTATCACTGCACAAGTGACCTCACAGACTTCGGAACAGATCCTCCGACCAAAGTTTTACAGTCAGTTTTAGGTGGCTCCACACTGCACCTGCCCCCTTCTAGCCCCGTGCTCCCCTCTCCTGGCCAGACAAAAGCAACCTTGCAGCCAGGCTGGGAATGAGGCAGGGTTAAAGGAGGTGGCGGGGGGGAGCCGATGGTTAATTTTCACCCAGATCAGCTCCCGCCAAACGGCTGCATGGAGTTCGTGTCGGCTGGGGTAGTGCTAGAAAGGGCACCTGGAGGAGAAAGTGGCCCGGGCGAGGGGAAAGGCAAACTCACCCCTCCAGCCACAGTGCCCACCCGCACTGACGCAGCGCTTCCCAAAACCATGACTGGAGACGATGTGAAAATCCCTGTCTCTCCTCCAAGTTGACAGAGTTGCAGCAGCTCTCATCTGCCCACTGTCACACAGAAACAAACTTACCAGCTGATGTTTCCTTACACTTTACCGCTGTGTATTTTGGCAACTTTGTTCCTAAGCAAATAAACGATCAATTTCCTTCCTGGGGTTATTGGATCCTAACCATCCGCACTCACAGCAAAAGGCTGCATAGCAGGCTGACTGCTAAGTATAACACTAGAACTCGCATTTTCTAAGCACCCTTTTTCATTTCAGCCATTTACTGTAACAGCACATTCACCTTTCTGCATTGTGTTTCTATGAGAATCTCAAATGTTCAGGAATGCAAACATTAAATTTGCTGCACAATCACTGCAAGAAAGCACCAAAATAGTCTCAGCTCTGTTTACAAAGAAGGAAATAGAAACTGCCTGTGCGTGGTGTTTACGCTCCTGTGCATACTGCCAGTGCGCTTAGGTAAGGCTGCTTGTTGCACCTGCGTATCTTACTCCACCCTGGTGAGGGTTAAAGAACACAGGGCTGAACCGTGACTTACAAGCCCTTTTCTGCCCAGATGAGAGCCTCGGCAGGACAGTATCACTGCCCAAACCTACAAAGAGACACAAAAAGATTAAGGCACAAACTGCCACATTTTGGTGGCTGACATCCAATGCCTTCGTAGTTTGTAATCTCAAAAAGCACTCTGATTTTCAGGCTGCTGAATCAACCCAAACCCCACCGAGTCTGCAGGAATGGCATGCCCACAGTGCCGCCTTGGAGTCAGGGTGGTTATGAAGGCTCCTAAATCTGGCCAGTTAAGGGCAAATGGTTTGTGGGTTTTCCACCAAACTGATTCTGTCACCAGCTCTAAACCCTCAAATCCAGAGAGGTGTGACTGTCCACACAGTGCCTGCAGCGGGTGGCCGCAGTCCCCACCCATGGAAGGCTGCCCTCCCTTGTTACCCTGGCAAACAGCTGAGTTCGGACGGGAAGACGAATCACACATTTGGTGACTACAGAGAGAAGAGGGGATCAAGTTAAAGGACTCAAAGCCCTCCAAAGACGCAGCCTAAACCAGAGGGAATAACAGCATGGAAGGATGAAGCAGACCACCAGCACCAGGGATGCAGGAAGCGCTGGCAAGCAACACTTGCCCATCAGCTGTCACCAAGTATTTGAAAACACTCGTGCTTTCTGCTTCACATGTGCAGGTCCAAACACCAGCCAAGGCAAAAAGACTGTACAACAGGTGTTAGACTCGTGGTGGTTATGGCTTTGTTAGTCATGTCTTCACAACTACTGCTGTTCCTTCTGAAAGGGTTCCTATGACCTGCATTGCACAGTGCAAAACATATTGCTGCTACTAATCATCACCATCATGTGCATCTTCCCATCCAAATGGCCTCCTAAAAAGATTATTTGCTTCATTTTAGTGTAACAGTTGCATCAAAATTGTCCTATTTTGTCATTTGGCTCAGTCGGGCCGGCCACACTTTCTGAAAAGGTTCCATGAGGAAGGAGGCACATATCCTCTGGTCCCTCACCGACCGCAGCCCTCGGTCGGAAGGAAAGGATTCACAGAGGACGAGCGCAACCTCAGAGTGCCTGTGTACAATGCCATGGTAAGGTCATGCTCGAAGATGTAATCACCAACCCATTTTAACAAACAAAATAACATGATCTACAATGTAAAGCATACCAGGGTTTTAAACATCACCTTTTCTGGTAATACCCACATTTGAGAGTACTCTTTTTTAACAAGAGCTATTTTTGTCTATGCTTCCTAACTCACATTAAACAAATAAATTCAGTAACTTATTCTCAGCTGGGACAAATTCTCAGAGCACAGAGAAAGCCAGAGGGCTAGTGAAGAGCCCACATTGCCATAACTTATTTTGACTTCCTCAAAGTAGAAATTGGTCAGATTGCCCTGTACTGGAGTGAAGAAACGTTACCATTTATAGGATTATGGGGAAGCCGAGGCTGAAGGGCTGCTCAGACCAGAACAGAGGCATAGGAATTAGTTAACAGGGACCTGCCTGCTCTTCAGTCACTCTGTTCTCCCACATCCCCTTACCCCAGATTCACTCCAGCCACACGTCCAAAAGAAACACAGCATCCAGCTCTCCAAGTCCTCCTCCACCCCGCAGTGCCCGGCGTGGTACAGAGGGCTGGTTGCCCCGACCAGCAGCATCTGCCAGGGTGCAATCCCGGTGAGGCGGCCCCAAGTCTGGGAGGGGTCCTGCACCCCAGCCTCCCGCACAGCCATCGCTCCCTTGGGCCTCTCGGAGCCCTGGGGCAGGGGGGTCAGCCTGGCGGGCAGCACCGACCCGTTTTCTGCCGTCCTTAACACCACAGAGCTGATACAATGGAGGAATTATGCTTCCGCGAGTGCCACAGACGCGGAACAGCCACAGAGCACGCTGCCCCTGCCGAAACGCGCCAGCCGGCCACGGGCTGCATTAACTGACCAGAGCATAGCTGTTGGTTTTGTACTCACAGAGAGCAGAAACACTGAGGAACACTGTCCCTGCTCACTATCCAGCAGGCCAGGAGATGTGTATCTCTGCCAAGAGACTGTAGGCATGTGGTAAGTAACTGCATTTTTTTCCTAAACTCTGAATACCTGAGACTACTCCAGGGTTGTAAAAATACTTCCCCCTTTCACTGTCATCGTTGTGTGGCACCACGCTCGCCCGCCCAGGCGGCTCTCAGCTAGAGACTTGATAAGAAGCAACCCCAACGCACACTGCAGTGACTAGCACTCTTTTCCTGCGATTTTTGTGGAAGATTTTAACAGAATGTATGCACCAATTAAAATCTAATCCCACTGTGCCTAACTCGAAAGTGCTCAATTAGTTGGGACGGTTGCTTTAACTTGTGTTTAATTGGTTTAAAGGCTTCAGATGTAGCATTAGGAGGGGGGAGGCAAAAAAAAAAAGGCAGATTTGCAGTGAAAGCACGGTCACCAAGGACAACCACCAAAGGTCTGCTATCCCACTTGCTTCGCCTACCAGCACGTGGGACACCTGGCAAAGCCAAACGTGGTGCTTTCACCAAGAGAAAAAGAAAGGTTTCACGACGCTCCATCAATGAATTCCCTCGCGACAGGGGAGCAAAGAAGGGTGAAGTGTTTAGCAACGGCAGAGCATCGGAAAAGCTCATGCATAAAAGGGAGAACATTGTTAATTACACCATAAACGTGGGTGGGCTAGGGAAAGAAGGGAGGAATTCAGAAAAAAACAAGACAGGAAAGGGAGGACGTGGCTGCAGCAAAGGTGTGGGGGGGAAGGTTAATTCACAGAAATCCCGTACTTTGAGCGCCTGGAAAGCTCCAAGATCTCAACTACTCCAGACCCCAGCGATGCGCACCGACGGGTTTAAGACCTCCCCGAGGGCAGCTCGCAGCAGCCCCGGAGGAACCGTGCCCTTCCCGGGCGGGGACCGGGAGCCGGCGGGGCCGCTCTCCGGTCAGGAAAGCGGCTGTTCCGGTCACGTCGGAAGGAGCCCGACGGCGGCTCCATTTCCGAGCGGGAGCCGAGGCCCCAGCGGGCGCGGAAGGCGGTCTGCCGTCCGCGGAGACAAAGCGGATGCCTCGAATTCCTCCCCGCCCACCCAGATCAGC
>VZSC01015874.1:63831-118287 GCA_013398225.1 Steatornis caripensis
TCTGGAGAGGGCTCACATTTTCCCTTGTCTTCCTTTTATCACTGATGTACCTATAGAAGCTTTTCTTGTTGCCCTTGATGCCCCTGGCCAGATTTAATTGTATAAGGGCCTTAGCTTTCCTAACCTGATCCCTAGGTGCGCAGACAATTTCTCCATGTTCTTCCCAGGCTACCTGTCCTTGCTTCCACCCTCTGTAGGCTTCCTTTTCGTGTTTGAGTTTATTCAGGAGCTCCTTGTTCATCCATGCAAGCCTCCTGGCATTTTTGCCTGAGTTCTTCTTTGCTGGGATGCATTGCTCCTGGGCTTGGAGGAGGCAATCCTTGAATATTAACTAGGTATCCTGGGCCTCTCTTCCCTCCAGTCTTCTATCCCCTGGGACTCTACCAGGAAGGTCCCTGAAGAGGCCAGCATCTGCTCGCCTGAAGTCCAGGGTAGGGAGCTTGCTGTGTGCCCTCCTTGCTTGCCTAAGGATCTTGAATTCCACCATTTCATGGTCACTGCAAGCAAGGCTGCCCTTGAGCTTCACACCCCCCTCCTTGTTGGTGAGAACAAGGTCCAGCATAGCATCTCTCCTCGTTGGCTCCTCTGTCACTTGGAGAAGGAAGTTATCAACAATGCATTCCAGGAACCTCCTGGATTGCTTATGCCCTGAGCAGAAGCAATTTCCTAGAGACAGACTGAGACAAGTGTAGCTACAATAGATTTTCTTCGAAAGTCTAGAGAAGATGCCTCTCAGTTTATTTTCCTTCCAAACAATGTGGGTGTTGTTTCGTGGGTGGGAATGTGTTTGGTGTGATATAATGTGCAAGAAAAGAGGTTGACTCTTTTATATATCCAACTGAGGAATAAATTCCGCCCTCGAGGAAAGAGATACTTCAGGGAATCTTGCAGAGCTTTACAGCAGAGAGTGCAAGCTGGTCTGAGGTCTGCAGCCACCCCGAGACAGCTACTGCTCTTCTGCCAGCCACTCAGCAGGAGTGGGGAACTTGCGTGCCGTTGGCAGAGGCCGGATTCCTCATAGCACAGGAAAAACATTTGCTGTAAAGTCATTGTTCTCCTGTGCCAGGGCTTCACAGAGTTTAGATATTTTTCAGAAACATTAATTCCATGCAGAAAAAGGAAGTGTCTGGTGGCTTTCCTTAGGCAGACCAGGAAAACCAGAGAGAATTTTGGGGTGCAAACTGGTCTTCTGATATTTAAAAAAAAAGAAAAAATTTTCTTCTCCCTCTGACTTTGCTCATCCAGACACTGTCTTGCCTAATAACAGCTATAGCTCATTTCACTGATGCTTTATAAGGTCAAAAGCAGTGTTGTATTTAATATCCTGTGTTCAATGTCTTGCTTAGACAAATAATGCAACTATTCTTTTTTGAGATATGTTATCTTTTTTTTTTTGGCAGGGTGGGTGCACAGAGAGAATTTGTGCACATGCCCAGAGAAAGTATGAATGTGCACCAGTAACACAGGCAGATGTAGAGATACAGGAGCCTACTCTTCAGTTTAACACTAGGAAAAAAAATATAGCTGTGTTGGCAAGGTTGACAGAGTCACAAGAAGTGTGGTGGTGATGCTTAGTCTATAGACTCCTGTGTTGGAGCAGTTGTAGCTGTACATCAGTGTAGCTCAGGTACATTTGCAAGCACTTAGTGCTGTCTGAGGCAGGTCCTTTGGAGAAGATCTGGGCTTTTCCTTAGGCTGTAGGACACAAACCCAGCTCATGTTGAGTTTCTTCCTTGCATCCTTTTATTTGACTTTCACATAGCTGATTCCATTTTTTCTTTTCAAATGGAGCCCATCTCAGCAGTCCTACCTCTCTAATTTTGTTTTCTATCATGCACGACACTAAGAATTTCTCACCACGGTTTCTCACAGCTTAATAATTTCCTGAGCAGTCTGAGCCAAGCTTATGATGCAGCTGAGCCTTGGGTCCTGGGGCACCGGGAAGGGGCAAAGGTCACAGACACATTACAAGGAGAGTTAAACCTCATTCTTCAGAATCTTAGGTGAATGCCTCACCAGTATTGGCTAGACTGTTGATTGCTCTAAGCTGCTGGAGCGCATCTCCTGGGTGTTTGATTTTAAATGTCTCAGATTTTTATTCTCTTGCTGCAGAAGAAGGCTGAAAACTTGAGATTTTCACAGTGTGGGAAAGAGTTTTCTTCCTTGGTGTAGCTGGAAGACACTCAAAGACAAATTGGATACTTTCCTTCCCAAGGGTAGGAGAGTCCAGTTTTGGACTGTCCAGTTGGCTGTCCAGTTTTAGGAGTGAGCTCAGGGTCTTTGGTTCTGAATCCTGCTCTGGTCTGAGCTAGCTCAAGATCAAACAAGTATATTAGAGTGCTGTTGCTTTCCCTACCGTGACTATTGTGACTCCCCAAGGAAGTGAGAGGATGATTAATTATTTAACTTTTTCAGACATGCTAGAAGAGTGTTTTTACTTGTTTGAGCTGACAGGAGGGATAGCAATTGGTAATAAAGAGCTCTGCAGCACTGTGCATGTGCAAAAAGTAGTCTGTTTCTGGTTTACTTAAAGACTTCTGTGTTATGCTGAACACCAGCACCACTCACAAAAGTTGACACAAAAACTCTGAAACTGGAATTATTTCACCGCCCTGGTTGAAGCTCAGCAAGAGCTAGAAACTGTAATGGACCTGTCTCTGCTGGCTAAATCGCATCGCTAGGAGATGGAGAGTCAATGGACAGAGCAATGAAAGCAAATTCTGAATAGCATGGAAACCACCACCTGAATTCATCCTCCTTGGGAGAAGGGAAATGACATTAAAATGGCTACAGCCTGGATGGCGTCGGAGTAAAAACACCTCCTTCCTCACCAGCGGCATGGCTCCTTGTGGATGCATCGCAGTTGGATTCACTTGCTTATGTGAACAGAGATAATGCTTTTTCCCTCTGTAAACCTTGCCAAGCCCAGACTAGAGAAAAACAATGGGGGTGGATGTCATCCTGAGAACTACAACAAGTACCTGAAAACTGCTTTTACTCACTGTCAAACTATGGTCAGAACACTAATACATAAGATCCGTCTAATTATCAGCCTGATGTTGCCCATTACTAGTTTACGTCTATTTCTTCTGCATCCAGCAATGTCCTTCCTTGAGGTTTACCCTTGTTATTAACGAACGAACTCTTTTGAGTCAACAAAATGTACTGGCTTCTTGTCAAATAAATTTACTTTGGCTAAGGAAGGCAGATGCACCAAGCAAGAGCCCTTCTTTTGTTTCTGGAATTATCTCTGCTCTTTGGTACTTGGTATTCTAACATTGGAAGTTGAATTAAAGACCTGGACATTCCAAAACAGGAGGAAACTCACAGTACTTACTTTTCTTACATGAGTCATTTTCCTCTGAATTCCACGTTTTTGTCACATTCCAAGCCTCACAGTTAGATGCTGGCATATGGAGAGTTCTTCAGGCACCACTTCTCTACAGAAGGTGTATTTTGGCTTTACAAAGCTTTATTCTCAATCTTGCAAAGGACTTACATCCCGGAGCCCAACCAATGCTTCCTTCTCCTGAGGCTCCTCACTTTCCTCTTTCTGTATCAAGCAGACAAATGCTCAGAAATTGGTACAGTATCAAAACACAAAACTTGTCTTATAATTGCTAAGGTAACTTGTACCAGAGCCTGGAACTGCTTTGCAGCTGCCTTCCCCAAAGAGTTACTTGAGCAGGTTTGAAGTTTCTGATCGATTCAGAAGATGGCTGAGGAAGGCAGCCAACCCAAGAAGTTGTGTTTACTCACTGAAGCTCCATGAGGTCACAGGCCTTATTTACACATAAAAATATAATTCTGTTATAGGTAAACAGTAATTTATTTCCTCAGGGGGAGGAAGTTTCTATCAGCACTGTTCTTCCACTGATATAGTGAAGCATTTTTCTGGACATAGTATATGGTACTGGCATCCAGACTGGAGACAACCCACAGGAGAGCACTAAGGCAATCACGGCACTGGAGCACATTGCTTGCAGAGAGGCTGAAGGACCTGGGCTTGTTCATCTTGGGAAAGATAAGGGAAAGGGGTATCTAACTGCAGTCTTCAGCTAACTAATGGGGATGTGGAGAAGCCAGACTCTTCTCGGATGTGCACAGGGAAAGGGCAACCGACACAAGCTGCAGCAAGGGAAATTCCAGCTAGACACTAAGGAGAGCAGCAGCTCCTGCTCGTCACACGGTCTCACTGGAATATTTCCAATTGTCATAAAGAAGTAAAACAATCAACAGTGTGAATAATCATTGCAGCTCTGGGAAGTGTCAGTTAGGAGTATGGTGAGGACAGAATGGTGCAGATCAACTCATTGAGTGATGGAAGCAGATATCTGGATGTGGAGGCATGCTGCAAGTGTCCTTATTTGTAACCAGCCTCATGATAAACTGTAGTACTGCAGTCAGAGGAAGAAGAGCAATAGGACTGCTTGGCATAGCAACAGCTTTGAATGATTAATGACATGAGAACAGATTAATGAGCGAGTTCCCAGACAGGTTCCCTCTCATGATTTCCAATAACTACCTCTGCCAGTCGATTCTTCTGAGGCAAAGACAACCCACCTCAAAGCTCTCAGTACTGGCTAAAATGAAAATACGTATGTCACATTGTAAATGAAGAACCGTGCGTTTTGATCCTGGGCATGTAGTGAGACTCACATAAGCTTTTCCATTTGTCAAGTGGCTGATGTCCCATGAACAAAATGATACGTGCCAAGTTCTGTAAAACACATCTGTCTGAGGCTCCATGCTTTCTTGTTCACATTTGAAAAGTGGATATTAAAAAATTGGAAAGGATTCTAAATAATTTGAGCTTGAACCAGGAGCTCTGGTGCTCACCATGTCACAGATCAGAGAATCATAGAATCATAGAATGGTTTGGGTTGGAAGGGACCTTTAAAAGGCATCTAGTCCAACGTCTCAGCAATAAGCAGGGACATCTTCAACTCGATTAAGTTGCTCAGAGCCCAGTATAACCTGACCTTGAATATTTTCAGGGATGGGGCATCGACCGCCTCTCTGAGCAACCTGTGCCGGTGTTTCACCACCCTCATCATAAAAAATTTCTTCGTTATATCTGGTCTAAATCTACCCTCTTTTAGTTTAAAACCATTACCCCTTGATCTAGTAAAGAGGCTTAGTCCATACAATGTCAGGCAAAACAGCTTCATGGAAATACAGAGTTTGGGAAATAAACTTTATTTCATTCTTTAGGGAGACACCATGCTTAACAGCTATAAAGATGCTGGCACATCAGTAGTACACTGCAGCATTTTAACTTTGCATTATAGTTGTCCATGGCAGGGCTGGTTACCATCATGTACCCTGGGAGCCTGTCCCAGGTGTCCTAGCCCTCACGCTGCTGTGGGGAGGATGGACTATCAGGTCTTGGTGTCCAGACTGAACTCCCAAATACACGGGTTCCTGTTTCCAGGTTAGCAGGACTCAGGCTCCTGGATTCTGGCTGCTCAGAGCCAAAGGTCAAGGCAGCAGTCCACCAGGAATCGAGGACGAAGCACTCATGGTTCACTGAATTAATATATTTTTAAATTAAAACTGTCATCAACTGTAATTGCGACTACTGCTTCCCCTCAGGTAAAACCCAGCAGCACATCCTCTCCACCCCACTGTCAGTGGGGTGGAAATTACGTGGGGTGTCCAGTGAGTTTCACTCTGAGAGAGATGTTGAGAACTGACACAGAGGAGTACCCAGCACACATGCAACATGTACGCATACAGTCTGGGTGTTGCTGTATCCATTACCGGCTGGGTCTGGGCTCAGTGCACATAGAGCAATCATCAGCCACAGCATGGAAAGGGAAGGGCGATAAACAGACTGATTCAACATTTATTTCTTTTGACAGTGATCCCCGCATACAACAGCCAAGAGTCTTGGATTTTGGGCTGACATTCAACTCTGACGTTGTGGTGAATTCTCTGTGGAGGAAATGGCCATCTGCCCCAGGTGCTCGTTAATGTGAATGCTATTGACTAAATATTTGTATCCTTGATTAAAAGTGATAGATCTGTGTCTGTTATTTGCCATCCTTCCTTTGCCTTACAGGCTATTATGAAATTAAGTGTGTGAAGAGAAGAGTAAGAGAAAATACTGAGGCACGATACACTTTGATTTTATTTACAAAACCACTTGTCCCTGTCAACTCCCATTATGTCCCTAACAATGTGTTTTGCTAAAAGCTGTGAGAAAACTCAGTCCATGGGAAGTGCATGTTCCATTACTGTACAGTAAAGAGCTGCAGCATGCAGACCGTGACAAGACACGTGGGCAAACAGAGGAGATGTCCTCTGTGGTGGTATCTCAGCTCTGTTGTTATTTTCATAAGTGTCAGAGATTTTGAAATAGCCCTTGCATAAGGAAACACAAGTTGAATCACAGAATAACTGGAAGAGATCCCTGGAGGTCCCTAGTCCAACCTCCAGCTCAAAGCTGAGCCAGCCTGAAAGCTATAGATCAGGTTACTCAAAGCCTTACCCAGGTAAGATCTGAAAATCTCTGAGGATGTAGGTTCATAAAGAGGTAGATTCATAGACTGCCATTTGCTGTGATAGCTGGGGGTTAAAAAGAGGAGGAAAGTGTTGCCTCTCTGAGGAAGCAGTTCCCTTGATGGCAAAATACCAGTGATCCCGGTGGTCCCACTGGTGCATCCCAAGGGAGGGCATTCCTCCAACAGCACAATGGGCAAGCAGCCAGCAACATGGTTGTAGACAGTTAAACGCACCGAGGAAGGAAACAAAACAGATACTGAGGAACAATGCAGGTGAACAAATCAAATTATGATGTCTTTAATGCCTATTTCAAAACTATGCATTTAATTGTTTCAGTGGCAAAGAAGTGGAGGAGAAAAAATGGAGAAAGATCAACCTAGGAATGGAAGATCTGTGATCTTCTGGTTCATGATTCATCTAAAAGAATCTGGCCTTGACTGTTTTAGTCAGGAGAAAGACAGAATGTACAGACAATGAGTAATTCCTCCTAATTCGCAAATTTATATGTAATTACAAATTAGAAACCATATCTGGAAAATAATATTGAAAAAAAATCTCAATTTCCATTTATGCATTTAGGAAAAATACTCTTTTTTTGAATCTCTTATGAAATTTTTGAACATTTGGGTTTCTAAATTTTTGATTTGCTATCATTTTTTGGTTTCTCTTTTTTTTTCAAAATTTTGAAGGCATTTTTGTTACTTTTGGCTTCTTCTCTTCCTTGTATTTGGCATTGTCTTACTGTGGGGTTTTGTGGGGGAAATGAAGAGTAAAAAAAAAAACCAACTATCTGTGCTGATCTAAAACCAAAATTATACTGGAAAAATAAAATTTAAAAAGGGAGGTGAACAAGCCCATCTGATCAGATGGAATCTAGATTCATAAAGAATAGACAGGAAGAAACTTCTGGAGGCCACTGGACCCACCTCCCACTCCTAGCAGATTAGGTTGCCTGGTCCAACTGAGCTTCAAATGAAGGCTCAGGAGTCCACAGCTCCTCTGGGCTCCTGTCCCAGTGGTTGACTATCTCCACAATTAAATTATTTCCTAATATCTCATTGGAATTCCTTGTGTTGCACTTGTGTCTGTCGCCTCTTGTCCTTTCAATGTACATGTCCAAGTAGAGTCTGGCTATGCCTTTTCCCTTCCATTAGGTACCTGCAGACAACAATGAGATCTTATTTTTTTCTTCTCTTCTCCAGCTGAACAAACTCAGTTCTGTGAGCCCCTCCTTGTACGTAATACGTTTCAGCCCCGTGATATCTGGGTGGCCTCTGCTGGTTTTGCATCAGTATATCAGTGTCTTTCTTGTCAACTTGCTAGCTCCAGAATCACAAAATCATTTGGGTTGGAAGGGAGCTCATGAGATCATCTTGTCCAATCCCCCTGCTTAAGTAGTGTCAGCTGCAAGAGTTTGTCCAGACCTTGTCAAGTCAAGTTTTGAATACCTCTAAGAATGGACCACGCTTATAGTAAAGAAGGTCACTCTGAGCAGCAGCCATGCTCTACAAGGTATCAACCACCACTCCCCACATCTGATATCCATGAGCTTGCTGAGAGTATATTCTGTCCCATCATTTAGGTTGTTAATAAAGACACTAAACAACATTGGTCCCTGTATCCCTCTGTAAGAGACATCACTAGCAGCTGACTGCCAACTGGACTTAGCACAGCTGATCTCGACCCTTGGGGTCTCACAATCCAGCCAGTATTTCATCTACTTTATCATCCACTATCTCACCAATCTGACTGTGAGGCCACAATGAAGGCCATAGACACATAGAGTCACAGAATAGTTTGGGTTGGAAAGGACCTTCATCTAGTCCAACTTCCTCCCATGGGCTGGGACATCTTCCAGTAGATTGGGTTGCTCAAAGTCCCATCCAACCTGACCTTCCAGGGACGAGGCATTCTCAACTTCTCTGGGCAACCTGTTCCAGTGTCTCACTGCCTCATAGTAAAGAATTTCTTCCTTCTATCTAATCTAAATATCTACCCTCTTTTAGTTTGAAACAGTTACCTCTTATCCTGTCACTACAGGCCTGGGTAAGAAGTGTCTCTACATCTTTCTTATAAGCCCCCTTTATGTATTGAAAAGTCTCCCTGCAGCTTTCTCTTCTCCAGGCTGAACAATTCCAATTCTCTCAGCCTTTCTTCATAAGAAAGATGTTCCAGCCTTCTGATAATTTTCATGGCCCTCCTCTGGACCTACTTTAACAGGTCCGTGTCAAAGGCCTTGCTAGCATTAAGGTGTAAAACATTCACTGCTTCCTCCCATGAGAACACAGCTAGCCTTGCCACAGAAGACAATCAACTGGGTTAGTTTGGCACAATTTTCCCTTGGTAAATCCCTGCTTGTCTTTCATATGCCTGAACAGGAGGAATACTCCACCACTTTCAAAGGGACTGACAGACAGTTCCCTCGTTTTCCCTTCTTGAAGATGGGAGTAACACTTGCCTTCAGGAATCTCCTCCAAATAAATTTTCAAGGATTATAGAGGCCTCACAGTGGTGTCAGACAGCTGTCTCAGCACTCTGGGATGCATCCATCCCATCAGACCCCACTGACTTGCTTATGTCCAGTCAGCTTGGATGCTCCCTAGGTCAAGCTTCCTCTGCTGTGGGACACACTTCAAACCCACACTCTGCGAAAAGGGTCAAGGACGTGGAAGGCCCGAGGGCAAACTTTTCTAGTGAAAACGGAGGCAAAGAAGGTACAGAGTACCTCAAGAGTTTTCATGTCCTTGTCACCAGGTTCTCTGCCTGATTAAGCAAGGGGACACAGTTTCTTAGCCTCTCTTTTGTTGCCAATGTACTTTGAGAAGTCCATCCTGTTATTCTGCATATGCCTCACTAGTTCCAGCTCCAACTATGAGGGCTCTGACACAGTGTGTGCCAGAGTAGCGGTTTTACAAGTCAATGTTAAAGACCTTGCCCTGGACCATGTTGTGAGGTTGCGTCAGCGTGCCAGCAGATGAAAGAGAAAAGCACTGGAAAGCCATGTGAGGTGTAGGGAGACAAAACTGTTTGGCTATTCTTTCTGTACTTTCCAGTTTCCAGGCATAGCTTAACCAGACCTTAAGAGACTGTGTAAGTGGAAATCGTGACTGTCTGAGTGACACAGCTCCTGAAAAAATTCGCGTGCTGTTGAGGGACTGCATGTTAAGGACACTTTACTGAAATGAATTAGTTAACAATGGCTACACAAAATGTGCTATGGAAAAGCAATAGGTCTCCTCCTTCCCTGGCGCTAGGGATTTACTGACTGCTAATTCCTTTCAAAATCTAACCAAAGCCAACTAAGACACAGATGGCAAAAAGTCAGCCTGGAAACGGGCCCCCAGAGGACCTCACTGCAGAAACTGTTTGCCCCAGTAGGAGGTTAACAATCATGAGAGAATATTTGTGTACAGCCTAATGGTCCATTTCAAATAGACCCATTTAGTCAGAGCAGCACTGCTCTATGCAGATTTTAGACACCATCTTGCTGTTCTGAGCTCCTTTTCCAGACACAAATGGCTTTGACCAGTGGGTTGTAGGGTGGTTGTTAGGGTCTGTGGCATCGTTCATCAGCCGTGGGGACATCTGCCCAAGGGTGAAATGAGCTCTAGGTCCTGGATCCTTCTCAGTGTAGGTGTTGCTGATTGACTGTATTACTGATGGGAGAACTTAATGTGGCTGCACAGCTAACGTCTTCATTTATATCAACCAACCCGTCCTCAGAGTAACCAGATTGTTCCATCCTGCCCAGTGCTGAGCAGTGCATTCAGTCTCAGTCCTGTAATCAGAGCACAAGCTCCTTCTCTTGGGGCTCCCTGCAGTTCCTCAGTACAAAGCCACCTGCCTGCTCATCACTATGTGCATGGGCAACATGCTCCTTGTGACTACGTGGCTACATGCAGACCGTCCATAGCCCTGGCTTATTCCCAGAACTACAGAGCTGGCCAGACTTTTTCTGGCAGGTGAGGAGGAAATGGTGCTTCCACATCACTAGAAGTCCCATAGAAGAACATACAACAAAAATAAGGGGCATCAGCCCTTTTGCTTCTTCTAATTCATGCTTCAAGACCCAGCTGTGGGCTATGCTTAAAAATGTGTTCATAATTAGACTATCTTTGAAAAGTCCCCTTCATCAAAAGCAAAATAAAGGAAAAACATAGGGCCATATGCCCAGCCAGAGTGGGATCAACATTTGGCAGCAGCGACTGTCACTGCAGAGCCTCCAGGAACGACGTTACCACATAGCAGCCGGCCTCTTACTCCACTGGGAAACTGCACTGAGGCTGTCTGGCAACCAGAGCTCTTGCACCCAGAGGCAGGCAGAGCTTTGTTTAGTTCACTGAACAAAGAGACAGTTGAAGCAATCAGGTTGTTTTTTGTGTGGTGAATGTTGACGTAAGGGCAACAGGCTACTTACTGAGCTTTTGCGTTGTATTTGTATCATACCTTAGATAACATCTGAGTCTGGACTGCTTTCTATTGTTCATGGATGTTAGTAAGTTTTTTCCTTTTACTAGCTCCCTTTTTGTAACTGTGGAGCTACTTTCATTTTAATATCGTATTTAAATTCCATGCTTTCAAAATAATTGCTTCAGTATCTGGCATTGTCATTAAAATAAGGTATTTTGGATGTTTCCCCTGGGTCTGATCCAATTTTTTCCTGAGAATTTTAGCTATCGCCCCCAACCATACTGAGGCAGTTTACAATGGAGCTTTAGCGCCTAAGGAATTTAGTAATTTACTTCTCTTAAAATTCTAGCAGACAGCTAGAGTAGATAAATGCTTTGCTCATGAAGTTCAACAGATAAAGACGTTGTTCATTCTCATAGCACTGGATTAAAATACCTCAGAAACCTTTAAGTAAGGCAAAAAAAAAGAGCTAAGCATTAAAATAACATTTAAATGTCAAATAAAGAAGGAGATACTGCTTATTTTGCCTTAGGAATAAAGCTGCTTGGCCCACAGCTCCTCAGACAGGGCGGTGATGCCCTGTGACGGTAGCAGCTGCCTCTGCACAGCCCTTGGAAGAGCAGCACCCAGGCAGGGCAAAGGGCTGCTCCGTTTGGAGAATCCAAAGATGCTGGAGACAAATTTGCTGGAGTCAAAGTTGACCCAAAGAGGCAGATCCAAAACCAGACCAGTTCCAAACTCAGAGTACTCATCTGCGTTTCCCAGTTTCCAGCCAGGAGATAAACTGCAATTGGGCAGGAGAACTGCCCTGGGGCTGGGCTCTGCTAGAAAAAGGTGGGATCGGCACAAAGATGTGGGAAACACTAGCACAGATCAATCCATGGAGCATGCGTTTCTCCTCTCAGCTGAGTCAAGTGCATGAAGGCAAGGGCTGCCTTATATTACATGTCTTAAGGATTAAGCACAAGGAGACCATGATCCAGAATGAGGTCTCCAGGTGCTACTCTCAGAGAATTGCAATTGCTGAGCTGAACCTGGCCCAACAGTAACCCTGGTCACTTATGTGTGAATATTGCCCAGGAGCAAGATGAAATCCACAAAGCAAATCAGAGCAGATAGCAGATAGACCATTGCCAGGTAAATGTCTAAAGGATATTTTCTGACTATGACTTCCTTGTACTTGTGCCTGCCCTGACACTTGCATGCACAGCAGGTGCCTTACCAACAGCAAAAGCCGATGGAAAAGTGGGTGAGTTGAAATGGCACTGCAGCTGCCTGAGGGGCTTAGATACTCACCCGTCACTCCCTCTTTGTGGGAATACTGAGACTGCAATCATGCATATTCAATGTCAGTGGGCTTCATGCTATATTCCTAGAAAACGCGCACTTTGAAAACGCTTCAGATCTGTGATGCAGGAAAGTTCCTTAGTGATTACCCAGCAGTCTGTAGACGCTTCTGTTCTCACAATGGAAGGATAGTGGCTCTTGGCAGGGCTTTTTCCCACAGCAAATCTCCTTACAAGTTGCACAAACTAAAGAAAATAAGAGTGGTGTTCCATTTCCCTCTTTTGATTTCTGCTTCTAGCTAGGCACCGGGCTTACAGTCAGTCACCTTTTAAAATGAGCACTGTCATGTTGCTAGTTAGCTCTCTGTAGAGCGCTCCTGCTGAGATTTTAATTCGTAGTCCTTGCTGTGGGTGAAGTCACATCCTCTTTGCTTGTTTATCTTCACTTGTTCTGCTCTCCCTTTTCTTAGCTCTTCTCATGAAGCAGGATTCACATCACTTGCCTTAAGCCTCTACATTGCAGCCTTCTGAATGAATCATCTTAATGCCCTGGAAGGTCAGCGAGAAGTAGCCTCTCCCAGGAAAGTGACTCATCTGATCTAGGTCCAGCTTGGGTTTGAGTAACTGCACCTTCACCTTCCAGTGAGTTCATTGCTAAGGGGAGTTCTGGACTGGACAAAACCACCAGTTTCACCCAGCACTTCCACAGTGCAACTGGGGCATCCTCCAGTGTGCCTTTCCCCAGCATCTCCCTTGCAGAAGAGCAGAAAAAACAGCCACCGTCCTCTGGAGCTCTGCATTTGCACCACCACTTTCATGTGGCAGCTGGGAACTATGTCCCAGGAGGCCCCAGCCCACCAATGATCCTTTGCATCACAGCAAGGGAGGATAGAGCCAGGATTGCTACTTTGAATGGGTTTATCCCAGTCTTTCAGATTCAGATCTACCAGCAAACACTGGCCACAGGAAGACACGGCAAGACAGCAAGCCCCAGTCCAGAGGAGGTTCAGGCACAGAGGGCCAATATGCTGCTCAGCCTGGAGCATGGGTGGGCGTTTGGCAAGCTGGACCTTCACTCTGTCCCTCAGCTACCTTTGCTAGATTCTTATTACATGGTATAAAAAGCCCAATCACTCCTTTCGCCATTGTTCTCTCCTCAGACATAGGCCCTCCGCTAGTCTTTCCATGGGAAGCGGGAGACTCCTGGTGGAAGTTTCCCTTGGGTGGGGTGAAGCTGCAGACAACAAAGTGAAGGGGATTCTGGCACGTGGAATCAGGTTCCTGGATAGAGAAGGAATAGTGTGTGTGAAGAACAGAGCTGGACCACAGCTCTCATTGGGTTAGAAACTCTATGATGCCCGTGGACATGAACTCTTTCCTGACGTCATGGTAATACTGTGATTCCAAATACACGTGACACAAACACCACAGTTTGATTGGTGTTGATGCTTTCACGGTATCTGCCACACCGGTCTTCCTCTCTACTTTGTGCTTCCCTGCAAAGCCACCACTAAACATGCGACCTTGCTGTGATGCTGGCTTCCCCATGCCCTCTCCCAGGGCAGGGACAACGAGTGCTGTCACACTGTGTCTCAGCTGGCTTTGGGTCTAGAGGCAGACTGGGCTTTTTCTCACCTCCTCGGCTGTCCCAAGCTAAACATGCTTCTTCCAGTTTCCAGAGAAGTTTGTGGAAAGAGGAGACAAGAGTAGGGAGCAGGAGGGCAAGGCGTGGTGAAACAGGTTTTGCTTGGACAGAGGTTCCAGTACGTCCTGAGCGCAGGACTCTCAGAGCTACCTTGGTGCCGTTGTGGAGCTTAGGGACAGGTTCCTGGAACTGGAATTGCAAGAACAATTCATCTGCGAAGAAAGGGATCAAAGAAAGAGCCCACCCACCAGAGGCATGGGGACATGCCATCTCATGTTCTTACCGCAGATGTAATTGCTGAGGTGAAAATGTCCTGTCTGCTCTTTGTCCCGTGTGTGAGAAGCTGCGTTAAATGTTCAGGAGCAATTTATCAGTCTGAGTTTTCTTCCTAGTGCTGAACCCTCTCATTAACTTCTGCTTCACTGGATCTACCTGAACCACTGACTTCTGTACATAATTACTGTATTTCATACTCTGCATCCAGAATGGAAAGAAAATCATGCTAGTATTATTCAGGCAATTAAAGATACACTGGCTTATGCTTTGCACACTTTCCTATGCTCCCTCAAAATTTCCAGCACAGAGATTTCTTGCTTTGGAATTAAGAACACACCACAGGCCCAGTTTTGTTGCTCGCTACTGAACAGGTATTCAGTAAAATACTTTTCTGGTTGTGCACACTCAGAAAAGAAAGCGATAATCCAGGCTGAGGAGACAGATGTGATGCCTTCCTGTTATACGACTCCTCTGAAGGTGCTACCTGCAAAAAACTTCCTTTGCGTGCCAAATACAGTGGGAAAGTCTGCTTAGTTTTCTGCTATCATCCTCAAGTGTGGGGGTCATGCTGGTTCTTGTGCTTTTCCTTATCACTGGGGTCTTGATTTGGCTTTGTGGTTGGGTAGAGGCTGGGAGAGCTTTGCAGGGAGGAGAGAAATGGTAGTAGTGGGGATATCACACGGGAAGCGTGCTGAGGGGAGACTGGGCACTTGCACAGACCACACCAGGCCACCTGTCCTTCAAAGCCACACAAAAGTAATTTTGTATATGATCCCTGCATTTTAAGAGTCATTACCCTGTCTCACAGGCCGTTTGGGGTTTAGCTGGAGACGTGAGTGCTTCTCTGCAGACGGGGTGCTGGTTTGCCTCCGCCAAATCTTTTCTAAATCTCAGCTGATAGCAAAGCAAAACTCTACCCTGCAAAGCGCTGGAAAATATTCTCCTGAGCTTCTTTCCCTACTGCTTCTTCAGACCTGCCTACGTGCAACTTTCTATGTTAATCTGCTGCCTCTGGAAATGACTTACCAGAAAAGACTGATTTAGTACAGTCTCAGGTCAGATTTACAGATAAATCACTGGAAACAAAAAGTTACTAAGAAAGCAAGTACGAAGTGCATCTCCAATCTCTGTTTCACAGCGTGTCTCTCTGAGTGTCTCCATTTCTAGCATGCTTTTCAAGGTGCCTTCCTGGTGAGACCTGGGCTCAGAGAGCCAGCCTACCCTGCCAGCCATCCACTAAATATGACTCTTTCTACCAGTTCTGCCTGCAGGACTTTCGATATTTAGAGCTGTCCATTTTGGCTAGTCAGACCCTTCCCAGATTCACAGAGCTGCCACCCGTCTCTCCTGGGGCTCCTGGCTCACCCTCTCAGCACTCATGGTGAAGAGCATGCCCCTTTGTTTGGATCCCAAATGGACTGTGATGGAAAACAGGCAACTTTCATGCAGGCCTAACCTCCAAGAAGGCACACGTGTTCACACATTTCTTTTGTTTTGTGGTTTCTCTTGGTGAAACCTGCCAAATCTGAACATGGTGTGCAAATGAGATGGCTAATAACCAGCTTGCTGCTCATTTAAACACTCAAGTAATGGACCCGTGAGCTTGCAATAATGGGGCAGACAGTTAAAGACCTGTAGGAATTGCTTTGTCAGAATCCTCTTCTCCTGAAATAATTTTTTATAACTATAGCAGAGATTCTGACACAGTCACGCAGAAACCCCAGCCTGTAACTAGCCATGCCCTTGCCAGAATCCTGCTCTGACTCAAGGAACCGCACTTCCAGAACATGTATTTTCCAGGACAAGAAATTGCACAGAGTGCTACCAAAGAGGGATGGAGATAGATCATTAGGGTGAGGAACTCCAGAGATATCTTCAACGTCAGTTTCTCTGAAATCTATGGATATGTGAACAAGAGAAGAGTCAAGACAATCTTGCTGTTAGACAAGGGCTGTGTTCTGTGCTAAGTGTGTCAGGTTCGCTTTCCTGAGCAGGCAGGGTGTTGTCACTTTAGATGTGTTGAAGAAAATGGAAGCTATGGGGATGGACAGATGATGCCATCAGCTGTAGAAATAACCTGTGCTTGCCTAAGAAAACTTTCGTCTCAGGAGCAATTAGCAAAAAAACACAAACCAGTCTGTTTTGTGCTACATGATCATTAGAACTAGAATAAGAATAAACAGAGCGTGTAAATGACGCTGCAAGTAACTCACAGGTCTCTGCTGCATCAAATGCTGCTGCAGTGAAAGCAGCATTCCCACAATGATAAAGCACATGGCGAGACTTTTGTCAGACAGGTGATGTTATTCTGTATTTCACTGAATTTCTAATAAGCTAATTGCACTTTTGCATTTGCAGTTCTTGACGTGTAGCCTAACTATTTGCTCCTTGAGGTGACTTATCAACATCTAGAGGAAGAGATCTTCAATGAGCAAAGCAAATATCCTTCTGGAAGAAGAAAGGGGCTGCTCTTCTAGGCTGGATCCCCAGGGCATCAAATGGATCTCAAGCAGCATAAACCATAGTTCTTAGCAAAAAGCTGTAGCTTGAGCATCAGAAGCCTTTCATGATTATGAGCTTCCCTGTAGTCTTTGGAAGAGGAGAAGCTGCCAGAGAATTGAAGGACCTCATGGAATGCGTCTGTTGTTCCTTTGTTCCTTGTCCAGCCAACACAGTGTTAGAGACAGCTAAGGGATGAAGTAACTGATAACCACTGAAAATAGGGTATTTAGTTGAAAACAGTTCCTCCATGAGAAGAAAGATCTCAATTTTTGTATTGACCATCTGTAGCAGAGCTGGAAAAAAAAACTGTTCCACAATTACTACTTCCTTTCCTTGTCCATAGATCACCCTTTGAAAATACTGGCCAAGGGCTGTGAGGGGTGAGGGGGCTGGGGGAATTATGTACTGCTGTGACAGTGCATCTATATTAATAAATAGCTTCTTCTGGGATACAAACATTTTTCTCTTTTAAGAAAGTCCAGAAAAATTGCCCATGACAAACTCAGATGGTCTCCAAAGCTGTCAACACAATTTGAAAAGAATGGTAAAAATGAGAAATGGTTAACTCAAGACAGAGAGGTAAGAAAAAGAAGAATGCACATCTGAAAGGGCAAAAATTGATCTCTCTCATCCATTAAAACCCTTCACTCTGATATACATTCCAGCGGTCTCACCATCATGCCATGCTTCGCTGGGAGAAGGAGATAAGCCAACAATATGTGATGAGTCCTCTGCCAGAGCAGTTGTAGACTATACTTTCTGTCTGGAAGCTGCTAGGCCATGGCAGCGTCCCTCCTCAAAGCCTCCTGGGCACACACTTGGCACGACCTCCACCTGGACCCCCTGCTGCCCCCTGCACCTCTGTCTTCGTGAACAAGGCCAGAACAAACCGCTTCCAGTCTGAGGAGTATTCTGCAAGGACCGCTTTCACAGGGCAATTTTTCCTTTTTCTTGCTGGCAGGAGGGTTCAAAGCTGCCTCCCAAAGAACGAAACCTACTTGCCTCACAAGTAGTGGAGAGAGCTCAGTCCTCGCTGAGCTGCCACTAACACCGCATGTAAATTACTGAGAGGAACATCCACAGCAGCACAGCTGTTTCCCTGGCAGGGCAGATGACAGATCTGACTTCGGCTGGAAGTACTTGTCTCATGTCTCTCCAGTGTCTTAGCTAACTTAAGCTCCGCAGTCAAGTGCCAGAGCAAATCCAGCTGTAGAGGCTCTTGCTTTTGGTGCAGATGGTCCTTATCCTGACCCTGGTAGCAATGCCGAGAAGCAGTGCAAAAGGAGGTCTGACCACAGCTAGCCACAGGCATCCAAGAGACAGCTGTCTCAGTCTGAGCTGGTCTTCTCGGCTTGCTTTATTATCAGCAGAAACAAATATATGTGAGGGGGTTACTCGGACATTCAAAAGCAGTCAACTGAGCAATCCTCAGGAGGATGAGGTTGATCTGCCCCTCTGGTAATCAAGATGATTATATGGAGTTGTATGAGATTAACCCCACCTGCTTCAGGAGGTGTAAGAAACAGATTCCATAAGGAATCAGGTAGCCATGTGATAAACCTCTATCAAAATGATGCCTTATATCATGCCTTACATTTCCTCTGCTTGTCTTTGGAGTGACAAACCACAAAGGCTTAATGTATTTCATGAGGTTTCGTCCATAGGCAGATAGGAAAAAGAATTTTTACATCTCAATTGTTTTGGGGTAGCAGCATTCAAAACATCATTCTTCTGCACACATTCTCAATCCCTAGGCTGCGTGGAGCCTCACTCCCACAAAACTTTCTGATTCACTCTACTGCCAACAGGGTGTGAATATGCAGTGCAAACATGTTCCTGCAACAAGCCCATCCTTTGCTCTGGCAGAGGGTAAAAAAGGGATGATCAGCTCAAGTTAAATGTCAAACTCTAGNCATTCTTCTGCACACACTCTCAATCCCTAGGCTGCGTGGAGCCTCACTCCCACAAAACTTTCTGATTCACTCTACTGCCAACAGGGTGTGAATATGCAGTGCAAACATGTTCCTGCAACAAGCCCATCCTTTGCTCTGGCAGAGGGTAAAAAAGGGATGATCAGCTCAAGTTAAATGTCAAACTCTAGAGCATCGCACTCTGAAACCATCAGGCTGTGAACTTGGTACAGGAGTAAATGAAAAGAAGACATAGCTGTGATTGCTCTAGTTCCACGAAAAATTTAATTCTGGTCATCTGGCAGGTCCAGGTGCCACAGCACCCTGCATGGTGCAGACAAGTCAGAGTTAGATGTAGTAGGCTTGTGCTGGACAGAAGGACCACCCAAATCAGGGTTCAGGGGTGCTCCCTGCTCCCTGTGGCTGCTCCACGGGTACTTTTCCAGGAAAGCGTTATCATTTAAATGGAGATTGCTTCTTTCCTATAAAGCCAATTGTATTCCTTTTATTTTGAAGCCTCTTCAATAACTATTTTAAAAATTATTTTAATCAGTATAAAAAAAAAAGGTTTTTAACCAGAAAAAAATTGGGTTTACTTGAAGTGTGATTCCTGAGCCATCGTGGGGCCTCATTATAACGATCTTGTCCCTCGTATTGATCAATAATGACTATTTATAAATGCAATACTGTAGTCCATCAACAACTGTGGGATGTCCAAAGGCATCTAGTTATGCTATTACGTAATGATAAATGAGAGGTGCAGTTCTTGGTCCAGTGGGGGAGGTCTCACTGCAGCAACAGGAGGCGAACAAGTGAAGGCTTGCGGTAAGAGCTTGTGCTGGAAGGAGCTCTGCCACTCGGTCCCCGCACCCTGGAGACAGCCCTGGTTCGCACCACGCAAGCACTGTGCATCAGCTCGTTTCCAGAGGGAAACACGTCAAGTACCAATAATAGGACAGACACTGGTGTTTTCCTAAGGCAGTGGCATCACTGCTTTTTTGGACGTTCCCAATATCTGCCTCTGTGACAACGTCCTGGATGTTCCGCTTCGCAGTGCCACTGCTCAGCAAAGCATGCACCTGCAGGGGCCCTGGCTGTGTCCCACCAGTACTGTCTGTGTTGTGCACATAGCAGGGCCCGTCTGCGGTCACGTGAAGCCCACCTTGCTGGTACCACGGGCCCTGCTGTGCTAATATACCAGCGACCTTTCAGCAGCGATATCCTCCTGCAGGAGAGAGGTCGTTTAATCCTGCGTAAGTATCTACAAGGGAGATCTTTGCCTTGACTAGACCCACGCTATGCTTCCTTTGCTGCCAGTGGAAATCTAGTCACTGGATCAGGAGAATGACTCCTACAGAAACACACAGCTGAGGTTCAAGAGGTGAATCACGCCCTAACCGTGCGTGTTTCTCTCCCTGTGAAGCACGCCCACGGTGGCTGCCTGCGCTGCAAGTGTTCCGCCATGGTTATCTGACATGATGTGCATGTCACCGGTTAACGACACGGAGACCGCAGTTGGACTACCTGACACCGGCCCCCAAGACACCTTCCCTGGCTCTGCAGCAGCAGCAGGTCCTGCCTGGCCCAGGGGTGGCAGGGAAGCACAGGAAGAAACTGGTCACATTGCATCAACGCTGACCCATGTCCTATAGGTCAGTGCTGGTAAGTCTGACATGGCTGTCAGCACAGGGTAGTCTGAGCTTCAGGTACCAAGTGGGCTCATTTCACTTTAGACCTTTGCAAGGGAACTGTCAGAGTAAGTCATTTGAGGTCCTTGTATAGACACTGCTCAGAAGCAGAGCACGCAGAGCAGTCAGTGTGTCAGGATGTCCTGGGAAGTCCCACTTACCACTCTGTCTGAGGTACCAGTGGAGCCAAGCCTAACGGCTAAAATAGAAACTTTAATTACCTGCCTCCCATATGGAAAAACTGAAGCATGAGAGGATGTAGCAGACTCAAAAACCTCAATATGAGAGACTTTGGTTGCAAAAGATGTCAGGGTGTAGGATTATTATGAACTAAAAGAAGACATGTCTGGCGTTTACATGGCCACTTGGTGACATGCAGGATCCATTGCTTTAGAGAACTGTGCCCTACCTGACTTAAAATTGTTCCCTATTCTTAGAGTTCATCAGAAGATGTCTGAGAAGAAAAGTGGGGTTTTCACTTCTCTGTGAAATGCAGCTGCAGGTAGAAATGTGCGGCTGGTAGAAGTGGAATTGTCCTTGTCTTATCCTGAGAGCTGTTGGTGACTTAGCAGGGAATTTGTACTGCTTTAATGCAGGGGAATTTCTGCAACATCCAATTCAATGAATATTACTGAGAACACATTTATTCTTCCCCGGTAGTTGTGCAGTCTTCTTCCTACTGTTAAATGGAAATATGGAGATGATTACATCTGTTATATTAAAAATACATTGACCTTAAGCTTCTAATTATACAGTGACCAATTTACAGAAATGTCATATTTTAATCACTCTTCACTATGCCAGAAAAAATCATTTTTAAAAGGCAGTTCTAACTGCATTTTTTTTTTCAGTGGGAGAAGTGCAAGCCAACGTTTTGTCAAATGTGCTAAACTTCATGAGGAGGGAGCTGCATATAGCTATAACTGAGGATGCTGTTTGAGGACAGGTCCGTGTGGAGAAGGCTCTGGCATAAGAGCAATGAGAGATGGCAATGCTTTTGGCAAGAACTACTGGGGAAAAAAAACCATACAAAGCAATGTCCATCACAGCCTTGTATTCTTCCCAGCGCAACCCCTTGGGACTTCAGTTCAAATCGGAATGACCAATTCATTATAGTTTTCTTTGTTATTTGCTCATGAATTGCAGAATTACAGTATAATATAGGTTGCAAGGGATTTCTGAGGGTCATCTGGTCCAACCAACCTCCCTAAAGCAGGACCAGCTTTGAAGTTGGATTAATTTTGAAATTAGACTAGGTTACTGAGGGCCTTGCACATTGAGTATCTTCAAGAATGGAGCCTCTACAACTTCACTGGGCTCTTCTTCCAGTGTCTGACCCCCTCTCAGTGTGGAAAATTTTGGTATTTAGAAACCTGGAGATGATCACTCCTATCCCTCTAACAGCCTGAGGCAAGTTCCAGTCTACTGGCTGTTTTACAGGACTGAAAAGTTTGCAAGGCACTTGAAGCAGTTAATGAGATCAAAGCCTCCTGCTCCTTTAAAGCCTGTGAAAATCCCAATCAAAAAAATAGCCCATTTTTCTCATGTTTTGGAGGTTTTTTCAGCTGGCATGCATCCAAATCATCAGAGCGAGTCTTCCTGGGCAGAATGTGTTAGCCTGCACTTCTTGCTGTGCTCTCTGGAGAAGCCTGATACAGTCTTCAGTCTGTGTGCTCTGACTCACTCGCTGGAAGAGGCTGGGGGAGCTCTCATAGCTAGCTGATATGCAAACTCTTCACTTCTTTAATTTATCCTATCTGCCTGTGAGCATGTTTGTATGCAAGATAAGACATCTTCGATATGAGATCCAGCTTTATCACAGCTCTGCTGTGGCAGAGAACATCCCAGATGACCAGATAACATCTCTGGTACATTAACCTTAGTGGCACTGAATGCTTGGCACCCCATGAGAGAGGCCCATCTGTCTAGCCGTCTAGGAGCAGACAGACATTTTGTAGCTTAGGCAGATCCAGTCACTCTGAAATCATGTTTGCAAGCTCTGGGGTTTGTAGGTCTATCCATGTGCAAGGAATGAAAGCCCAGCATGGCTCCCACAGGATGTGATCGACTGAGGTTTCATGGGAGCAGGGCAGTGCGTTGGGAGTTGAGGCAGGCTCTGCACCAGGTGTTTCTGGAGCTGGCGGTGCCAACCCATCTCCTGGGATAGTATCTCCTTTCAGGGGAGCCACAAGACCACGCCACATGTTGGCCCAGCTGCAGTATTTGTCTGCACACGGTCCAGAGCAATTCCCAGTCCACCAGCCAGCAGGGAGAGGTGGGCAGTACCTGCCAAGGTTGGCTGAGAGGATGAGGAGGCTGGTGGCCGTGTGTCACAGGGTGTCCCCTGCCATGTAGCATCTCCTCAAGCATCTCTATCCATCCCTGCCTGCTGCCCATTGGCTACCTGATCAACACTGGGGTCACTTGTGCAATGGCTCTTTTCATACTTGGGCAGCCCAGTCTCTATTTCTACTGAACTCTTCACTCCACGTAGCCTTTGGCAGCTGCATCCCTTCCCTGTCCTGTTTTCCTTCAACATCATGGCTTACTTCCGCAGGCTCTGCCGCCATGGATCAGAGGTATTCATTGCAAATGGGAGGAATTGTGGGTGTCTTCTTCAGAAGATGGGAGCGCAAGGTCAATTGCAGAGGAAACCTTAAGACTGACCACCATGGTCTGTAAACATGAGGTTTCTGTTTGTTTGAAGAAGGTCTCATCTACTTCATCTTGAACATGAGGTCTATAGGAGATAGACCCTACAACAGCACCCATGCTGGCCCACTAAACCTGACCCACAAGCTCTCAACTGGCTCCTCACCCAGCCCAACACAGAGCTCCCTGCATTCCTGCTGCTCTCTCACACAAAGGGCAACCCGCTCCTTGCCTTTCTGGCCTACTGTTCCTGTAGAGCTTGCATCCATCCATTGCAGCACACCAGTGATGAGAGCCATCCCACCAGTCTCCATGATCCCAAGAGGTCATAGCCCTTTATCTGCACACACACTTCTGATTCCACGTTTTTGATCCCTGTGCATTAGTGTAGAGGCGTTTCAGAGAGGCACCCAAGCGTGCTGATTCCCCAGTACAGGCATGAGAGCTTTATTTATAGACCTTGATGGGTTTTTCCAAGTATTCATCTTTTATAGAACTAAGACATTTGGTTGACTAAGACATGCGTCTGACTGAACTAATAATCCTTTTCCCTCAGAAAGCTCCAGCTCAGTTTTGTGTATGCTGAGTTTATTTGGTTATAAACTGATATTTTCAAGTCTAAGCCTTGTCCCAAGCCACATCCAGAAAATCAATTCACTTGTTTGGGAACTCTGCACACTACATCTGCATGGGAGTGATGATGCAAGTATTTTGACAAAGCAATGTGTTAGAGACAAGGAGAACAGGAAGATAAACAAGATACTCTGTGATGAGCAGCTGCTCATCTTCGAAAACATAGCTGAAGCACTTAAAGCCTTTTTTTGTTGTTGCTTTTGATCTTTTGGTTATGAAACTGGAGAAATAGCTGCTGCCCACATCCTGCAGAGTCACCGTACTCATCATGAGTAACAAGCTATGTGACTGCCTGTACCAGATAGCAAGACCTTCTCAGTGCTCTGACCCTGTAGTGTAAAATTCCCTGTAGTGCCTTGATGCTCCAGAGACCCACTCTTTAGTTTGAACTTCTTGGTGCAAGGGACCACGCTCAGCCTTTGCTACTTCAGGAATGATTCTCAGATACAACCTGCTCTTCTTCAGGTTGAAGACTTGTGTCCCAACACGAATTATGTTAGGGTGATCACTTGCCTCACTAATTTCAAAAGCCTGATTTGTCCTTTTATATCATTAGAGTTTTAAAACTTTCTCGCCTTTATTTTAAGAGATTTGACTCCAATTATCACAAAACAAAATGCAAATAATTGTTTTTAAGCTCTTTTGAGTAGTCTAATGCTCACTGATTGTGAATGGTGAGGACCTCTAGAAAGATCTCACAAAACCGACCTTGGGCAAATAGGCGGCAGGTGAGTTGAACTGCAGATAAATGTAAGGGAATTCACCTAGAGAAAAATAATCTAGACCGTATTTACACAATGCAGATCCAGGAACAGATAGTTATAAATCAGGAAAGTGATGCTGGGAACATCACTAACACCATCAATTCAGTGTGCAGTGGCAGTGAAAAAAACAATAAAATCTTGAGTATCATCAGGAAGGGCATTGAGAACAGGACAGAGGACATCACCCTTGTTGCACCCTCACTTCTATGCCTACACCTTGCAGTTCAGGTCTCTGCATGCCAAACAGGAGCAGAGAAGGGCAAAAATGGTCTAGAGAAGGGAGCAGTTGCCTTCCAAGGAAAGGCTAAAAAGGCTGGGACCCTTCAGTTTGAAGAGGGAAATAGTGGGGAAGGTAGTGTGATCAAGGTTCACAAAAGTGGAGCTACTCACCCAATCCTGCTAGGACACTAAGCAGAAAGCTAGGACAGAAAGCCCTTGGAAACTAGTTGGAGATGGGTATAAAACAGCCAAGAAGTTCTTTATGCAGAGCTGACCCAGGCGGCTGCGGGAGCTGCTGACCGCAGCCGGTTCAGAAAAGGACCAGAAAAATCCATGGGAAGCAGGTCGGTGGGTGATGCTGGAGGATGAGGCAGCGAGGTCCCCCCTGCGGTGCCACGCTTGCGGCTGCTGGAGGGGTGTGCAGGGGTGGTGGGGAGAGGCCGGGCTCACGTGCTCCCTGCCGATGGCGTCTGCTGTTGGAGCTGTTGGAGCCGTTGGAGACAGCGCATTGGGCTGGGCTGAACAGACCAGTAGGGTGTTTCCAATGTTCTGACATTTTGGGCCTTCACACTGGTCTCTTTTATTAATTTTCCACCTCTCCACACACTTCTGCTCCTTTCACAGGGGCTCTTGGTTAAGACTACTCTTCTCTTTCAGGCCTCGGTCACACGCTTACATCTGCCGGACCCTGCAGGTCTGAAGCACCTGCACAGCACAAGTAAGGTATCGTTGCAGGAGCATTGTGTTTGGTGGCAATGCCGATGCAGGCAACACCACCCTCTGCCCTGGATGCACCACAAATCCAGATTAAAAATAATGTATAAAGAAATACCTCAGTCCACCTTATTGCATGACTGCACTGTACCAGCATTTCAGAAAAGGTAGTGTGGTCATTTGTATGAGTGGTCGAAAGGGAAAAGTTACTTAAAACTTGATGACCACAGGAGTGCTCATGAAATTATGCTTTAAAATATTATTTATTAAACACATTTCTAATTTATATTTATAATTAGGGTGATTAAATTTTGTATTTTACGTAATATTTAATTTATTACATTTAATATGCAGACTAAATCCTAAGCCCACAAGAAGACAAACTGGGGAAGGTTTTGGTGCAGAAATTTTATAAAGGAAAATATTCAACATTTTCTTAGAAAAAACAGCTTCATATAAAATTGGCTCAATGTCCAATGCAGGTAATTAAAGTGAAAGGGCTAAATAACCCCAGAATACAAAGCTGAACATTTACTATGCATTAGAGAAAAAGACACCAGATTTATTCAAATGTTTAAAATCTCCTTAGAATTTCTGCTTGACTTCAATCGGTGTTGACTTTTCTATCAGATACTTGAATTGACCACTCAGTCAAGAATGCACTTGTGCGTGATGAGATCTAGGCCGGCGGGTTACGCAGGGTTAGATGTAGACACATTTCTCTCTCTTGTGGGATGCAACCGCTGTGGGAACCAGACATTAACATGAGTCTGGGATGTCTAGGAGAAGGGATGACTCTGTAACGCAGCCTATATTTGTCACAGTGGGTACGTGAGCACATACAGAAGAAGCAGTTGACACACACGACACATTTAGGTTTTCTATACATAGAGACGACGAACTTTCCTATCTGTGCACAAATATAGATGCAAATGCTGCAACACACGGCTAGAAAGCTGTTCTGCAAGACTCAACTGACACTCAGGAGTTAAGTAGCAAGATTTTCACTGACAAATGTCACCGCTGGAGATCTGTGGATACCTTTGGCCTTATTGACAGCGTGAATGTGGCTGTACCCCTCTGAGTGCTTTGGCTTCTCTCGCTCAGCCTAAACCTGCTCTAGAGGGGCTCAGTGACCACGATCTGGGAAGGCACGATGTGGTGATGGGCAGGGACGTCATCTCAAGAGGAACTGAGCCAAGCTTTGCTGCTATGTGGGACTGAAATCCCTACTTTCTCGACCGGTAATTCACCCAGGTTGGTAATGCTGGGAAAGACTGACAAGATGAAGAGGGAATCAGCAGTCATTTTCACCAGGTACATTGTGCTGCTTTCACCCGGCCTCAAGTATCAAACTGTCCCTGATACCAGGGTCAAGGTAGAAATGAGAAATTTTGCAGCAGGCACAAATGAACAGTTGCGTGTGGTGCACGCTCCTTCTGTGGGTTAAACAGCAATACACCTCAATACACAGGGCTGTAGGGATTGGAGAAACAGAGCAGCTCTCGAGCACGGAAACCCTTCTGGGATCTCTAGATGCAGCTGTGTGCTGTCATGGGGTAAGCTGCATATTCCTCTTTAGTGATCCTCTCACTTTCAAGGTTCAGCTCAAAGGCTCATGGTTTGATCTGGTATGGCTCAGGCAACACTGCTGTAAACAGATTCCTGCACCTTTCTCTGCGCTCCTGCACAGGGCGCAATGAGATATTCTAGGCTCAGCAGCCTGGAAAACAAGAAATGTTTCTTTTGGGACCAACAGAAAATATCCTGGTTGATCTGAAATAGAGTATTTGCCTTCTGCAGGAGTGGTGGGGTGGGAAGGGTGCACGGGTGGAGGCGGGGAAAGGGCTTATTTGCCCATTATTGTTGACACGGTTTGCTTTCCACTTTTAGATTGATTTTTAATTAAAAGTATGTCCTGGTTTGAGCTAAGACAGAACTGATTTTCTTTTTAGTAATTTTACATTTCAGTTAAGTCTACTCTAAGAGACTGCACTCTCTGAAGTTAACAGCACGTTTCTTGGACAGTGTCTGCTTCTGGCAGTGATACGGCTCGGTGTTTATAGTCAGTGCTGGGACACCAGCAGGAACGGAATGCAGAAAGGCCCTTGCTTGTAGTTATCCCTAGGGAGACCAAGGTCGCTGCTCCCTTCTGCTGACTTTCTTACGCGCCGGGAACGGAAGAGCGGAGCAGGGGTCACCCCTGCGACCCTGCGGTGGGGAGGAGCGGGTCGGACAGGGGACCCAACCCTGACCAAGCGCAGTATTCCATCCCGTACGCGTCACACTCGGTGTAAAGCTGGGGGGTCACGAGGGTCACTCTCTCTTCTTCTGTGGCCGGCGTCCGAGGAGGGCTCTGTCCGATTCTTCTGCCTTCGATCCTGATCCGAGCATTCCTGAATCCAGCTCCTGCCTGCTGCTGAGTGCGGTCTGGGACTTTCCTGGGACCTGCCCTGTGTGATCGTCATGGGGGAGCTCAATATTGGGTTTGTATGCATTTGTATAGATTTAATTATTTCCCATTGATGTTATACTTTTTATTGTTTTTGTTTTATTAAAGCTGTTTTAATTTTTCCAACTCATAAGTCTCTCTCCCTTTTCTTTTTTGCTTCCCCTTCTGGGAAAGGAAAAGGGTAACAGAGAGCGTCTGTCGTCCATTTAATAGACAGCCCAGCCTTAAACCATGACAACCAAGTATCATTTTAATGCAAAAGATAAGGAAAAAAGCCATCATTTGGAAAATATCAAAAAGAAATGCTTCTGTTTTCAAATGTCAGAAAAAAATCACTTTTCATGCTGAGGCTCTGTTCCAAGGGAACGATTTATCTCTGTTTCAGACTCTGTAAGAATTTGCTGTGTAATTTTCCATTTCAAGTGTCCGGTCTGAACCTTGCTGCAAGGGAAACAGCACAAACTCAAACTACCATGCTGGGAAAGGGAAGATCCTGTTATGCACCTCATGCAAATGTCCAGAACAGGATTCCTCAGAGCACCTCTACGTATAGAACAGGAGAGCACAAGATTGCTCTGTACCATCCACAAAGGCCAAGAAAATCTGGTGTCAGACACACGAGAGGCCTGTACCTGTAGAGATTTATCCCCCTGGTCACAGGAGACCAGCACAAGAGGTGTTTCATGAATGAGCTCTTGGTGTGCAGGGAAGATGTTCAGGAAGCCAGGAAAAGCAGCATCTGCAGGGCCACGGTGTGGGGCAGGGTATCTCCCCTGCCCGGCTGGAGGGGCAGCCCCCAGATCCCAGATCGTCTCCAGCTCTCTTACATTATAATCTTTCTAGTACAGCCAAGAGACAGCTGCTATTTCCCAGCCCTACTATGCAGTCCCATCAACACAGTGCTCCCACCCAGGCAATGGCTGTACTGGTTCTGATTTTCCTGAGTGATACGGTTTTCTCGTGTTGGAGACTGATGTGACAAAACGCAGCTTGAGATCTTTTTGAGGAGGGGGATTTTTGTTTTGTTTAGCTTTTCTAAGCTGACTTTGCGTAGTCTCACGCCCACACTCACAGGCACCAAGACATGTCTTTCAAGGTGGTCTGGACAGGAGCACTCGTCCTGAGCTGGAGGACAAGTAACACTGCTATGTCCTCACTGTGCCTCTCCTTTCTCCTTGGTGGGCTACAGTGAACTAAGTTTTGGGCAGTTCTTTCAGATCCTTTAAGAGCAAACAGTTATTGTGCTGACTCCACTCGCCGTATAACTCAAAGATGGTGCCCTTTTTTTGCACCTCCTCGTTCTGGGTATCTTACAGCAGCCATCTCTCTTCCCATTAGCATAACAGGAAGAGGAAAGGTATATGTGATGTGTCGTGCCTTGTTGCATCATCCTGTCGTTGGAGTGGATGCGATCTGCTGAACTCCTCTGCATCTTGTTTTGATACAAATGACACTTTTCCCAGTGCTAACAAATTTGATCGCTTGCTTATCAGTATGCTTAGCCCTTGCCCCGTTTTTTTTCTGGTGCTTTCATACACAGACACTCCCACTAATTCAGATCGAGCTCAATATTTCTACTAGAAATCTCTAAACCAGGATGTATTTCACAGTTGCCCAAACCCAACTTTTTCATCGTCTTGCTACTCTGTTTACACTTCACTCATCACCAAAGGGCAAAAGCCTCTTAGCCAGATTGGAAGGGTCCATAATCCACTACTGGTGCTGCCAGTAGGTCTTCAGAGGGGTTTTGCTATTTTATTCAAAGCAGCCTTTACCCTTTGTGTCAGGGTTTATCATGTGTCTCTAACAGATGATGACAGCTGACTTTGAAGCATTTGGTGCCGGAGCAACTCTTTGTACATTCCAGCCAGTTTTGCCTTCCTGTAAGTGAAAAGCAAGACCATCATCTGTCTGCTATGTTCCCTTGTCACTTCTGTTTACAGCTGCCTCTTTTAAAGCTTCAGCATGTAGCCTGTGTTTCATAGCTCAAAAAATAAAAAGTGAGTCAAGGTAATCCCACTCTGATTCTCATTCCCTTCATTGGGAATCACTTTCAGACATCACTTTCAGAACTGAGTTAAAACCACCGTGGAGGGACGAGCACTACCCTGCTGTGCCTGGCTTTGCGGTTTCCCTCAGCAGGAACCTGGGGACCTTTCGTGACATCAAGAGTTGCTCTGGGGACCACGGAGTTGGTGTCAGTGATTTCCTCAGCAAAGAAATAAAATAACAAAATCATCATTGGTGCTGGAAAAGCAGTAAAAGAAAGGCTTTTCAAGGCATGTTCCTATAGTTTTGTTATTTAAAAGGGTGGCAATACATATTGCCTCAGCTGTAACTCAGCAGTTGGTGTGCAGTGGAGGAAACTTGTGGAAAGGCAGACAGTGAGTAGACTTCACTCAGCCTGCGACAGATGTTTAAGGTACCTGAACACCGAGCAGAGATGGAAGCACTGGTAGGGCATGCATCATCTCCTCGTGGAGTACTGTCTGCAGCTGTTGTTGAGCTGTTGGCATTTATGTTATAAATGCTTAAGGCATCGACAGATTGAAGCCCATTTGCACGCAGAGATGGCTGGAAACACAACACGATTGATATGCTCACTGTCTGCCTTCAGGGGAGCCCAAAGGGTTGCAGACTAAAGAGCAAAGCCCAGCTGGTTTCAGCAGTCCTGCAGAGCTGCCAGTTAGTAAAACTGCTAGGGCAACTCTGTAAGACTAGAAATGTGTTTTCCTAGCGTAGTAAGATAAAATAGCTGAAGAAGGCAGAAGCAGAAGGTGGTCATACAAAATGAAGAACAGGATGGATGGAATAACTGCAGTTCTGGAGACTGTAGGATCCTTGAGCGCTTCCTTTAGCAGGGGGGCTGGACTAGATGATCTCCAGAGGTCCCTTCCAACCCCTAGATTTCTGTGATTCTGTGATTCTATCCAGAACAGCTCAGGGAGCTGTTATCAACTAGCTCTGATGGGTTTTCTTTGGACTTGGCTGGAGACTGACCTGCCACTCAAACTTGGGTGAAGCTGCTGTGGTTATTCTGGGGATCTGCTGCCAAAAGTGGGAATTAGTGCTACTTTCCTTTGCAAAGCACTGTTCATGTGATACACAGGGCTCAGTGAAAACCAGGGTTATTTGCAAAACTGATGTCCTGTTTTGTCACTCGCTGCCTCCATCAGCAAATAAATAGTCATATTCCTTCCTGGTAGCACAGACACCTTCCTACTCCTCTTTGCATGCAAATCTTCCTATTCACATCCTCACTAAGTCAATATATTGCACTTGACACTCAGAAATAGGATGCTAGGAAGCCTGATGGTGTACTTGGTGGAGTTGTTCTTTTCTTTCTTGGGATTTTCCAACCATATTCAGAGGATTTCTCAAATGGCTTCAATAGGTGACATCATGGACTTTCTAGGGAAAGATTTCTCATTGGGAGCATTTTGGTAACAGTACTTACAGTTAAATTTATACTCATCTTGGCTTGAATATGTGAAAGGCTTCCTTTGTCATTTGAGTGAGTGGCCACATAGATGAACTGGCCTCTCAAGAAGTCCCAACCAGAAGAAGTCCCAACCGGAAAAATTCCCAAGCAAACTGTTACAACTGACCCCTTCCAGCTCGTTCCATCCTATATTATCCTGTGATTCCATGATCTATTAAACAATCCTTTACAGTTTGCGGAATAAACTGACAGACACTTTTGCTAGCATTTCAAATGCAATCCTGAATTTTCAAGTGCTCATTAAAGCCAGATCCATGTTCTTACCATTAACTAACAAGACTCCTAGTATCATTGTCCCTGATGCATTGTCAATAATTAGTGCATGACCTAATGCCATCATCCCTGATGACATGAGGGGTTCAAATGCATTTTGTGCTGTTGCTTTTCTTCTTTCATCAAGCAGCTAAATTTGACCTGAGGGCATGTGTGACAGTCTTCCACAGCTTGTTGCACAGTCCTGCTGCATTTCAGCTGTCAGAGCGTGCTGAACTCAAGTGCATGTCAGCATTACAACACAGAGCAGTGCCTCCATGCAGCACGGGACACCCAGTGCAGTACAGTTGTGGGTGACAAAATAAGCATCCTTCCAACTTTGATCTGGCTTCCTCAATACTGGGGTGAGCGTTCGATGGTCAGGACATGTGCCACAATGGTTGCGTGGTGGCTGACCATTCAATGTTCAACATAGGGAACCTGCCGAAGTAAGGACACCTGGCACAAGCTGCACTGCTGAATTCACATGCCTACTTTGATGGAAAGGCATAAATCCCTCACTCAGGTCCCTTGATAAATCACTCACTCAGGTCATGAGTAGGAGCACAAGGCCTCCAAGACCCATTCAGTCTCCACTCAGTTGACTTGCTCAGCCAGCTTTGTGGCCCATAGTCCTGGTTCGCCTCTTACATCACTCTTCCTACATTATTCCTGGCTTGATAGTGTAGATTTAATAATTTTTCAAGCATGTAATAAATTCAGAAGTTACTCTGCTACTGCTTGGGCGTCTTCCCCAGCAGCATCTTATCATGGGTCCCATAAAATTTATGTTGAGAGAAAGGAAGGGCTCACAAACAAGGTGACAAAATTTGCTGGTGATGCAGAGTAACTGATGGTAATCCCAGGGAGGCATGCTGAGAAACCCTGCCAGAGCACCACAACACAGAGTGACAGGTGATGAAAACAGCAGTTGATTTTAATTGGCCTTGGATGCAGAAGTGACAATTCTGAAGATCTGCAATGGAGAGAAATTGTCTACTCACATGTAATTTGTGGGGGTAGTCTTCTCCAAAAAGGAGCTTTGTGCTCAGCTACAGCTCAAAATCAGGTTATGGAATTGCTGGTAGAAGAACAGAGAACAAAATGCAAGTGATGACACACGTGTCACCTCCTCTTCTGTGCACACACCCGTGATGCTGGATGGAGTTCTGGTACTCCTATTTCAAATGGGTATGAGGGCCTTGAAAGGAAGGACAAGCTATCAGAATATCAGGGAATAGTTTTGCAGTGAGAGGAGACTAAACATACCAGGAGCCATGATGTTGGAAGAATGAGTAGGAGACCACGAATGCAGAGAAGACAACAGGGAAACAATTACTTATCTTCTTGCGATTCAAAGACTAGAGGCCTTCCAGAAAAGTTACTTGGTAATGGGCTTAAAACCAGAAACAGAGGACACTTTGTTAATTTAGTTGTAAAATTTAATCACCCCAGAAAAAAAATGTTAGGTTTCAAGAGAAAAAATTTCCATTGGATGTAAATAAATTCTGTAGCTGAATTTGGTCCCTTGTTCAGGGTGTTCTCAAAGCACTGACTGCCAGAAGCTTGGAAAGCATACATGGCATGAGATTACTCTGTCTGTACCACGTTTCTTGTACTGTTCCCCCAAATAAACAATGCAAGCCTTTGCCAAAGAGCTTATTAGCTAGTGGTCCTTAATGCCACGTTCATCTTCTTGCATGCAGCCTCTTGCTGGTTTAGGCCTCTCTGGGCACTAAAATAACCCCTGACTCCTTCCTCAACTGGAATAAAGGTTGTGCGGAAGCCAGACACCTGGCACTCTGAGTGCTTCTGTGCACCCCGACCAGCAGCAAGGCAGCACCCCTCATATGCCAAAGCAGATGTCATCCTTAACCTTCAGAGGCTGCTTTCCTCCATCAGGATAAGATGGAGATACTAACTGCCCCCCTTGCAAGGAAATACTTCTGATGTGTTGAAGAAAGCAAACCAGGCAGCCAAAAAAGTGATGGAGAAAGTTCCTTTGCTGGTAAAAGGAGTCAGAGGCAGATCCCAGGGAAGAGCCCTGTGCTTACACTCAGCATGCTGCACAGGGAGCTGACACATCCAGACAAATAACACCCCGCAGACAGCCAAAGCACGCTCCCAGTAGGAAAAGATGAAAATAAGAAGAATCTGACTGGTACTTACCCTGTGGGCCTCGTGTCCGTCTGCTCACCCTGGGGCAAAATTCATGGTCCAGGTCTGGCAAGAAAGACAAAATTAATTCATGGATAAATGTGATTGCAGTCCACAGGGCTCTGAGAAAATCCCTGTAAAGGAGGCTGGCTGGACAGCAGGGTTAGAAACCTCCTCCCCAGAGACTCTCCGCACTGAAAGCTAGTGAACAACTCCACACTAACTATGGCTCCTCAACCATGCTTGGTTTTTCCCTTACCATGTCTGTTCAGGAGAGAGCCAATCCAGCTATGACAACAGGATATTTGCTGACTTTGCTGCCACGTGAAAATAAATTTCAACTATTTTTTCCAAGTCTTTAAGTTTGTGAATTACAGAGACCTTGATTAGAGTTAGCTCATAGGGCGCAGTCTCTCAAGGTGGGTTTTTTGAGAAATGCATCACTGATTTTCCATGTCCTGCTGTGCTGTACAATGGGAAGGGCGAGGTGTTGGCTGAAGGCTGGGAAATGCTAGAAAGGTGATTATAACAGGGCCGTCTTGGCAAGTCACTTCGAGCTGTTCTAAAGACAAACTATCTAACTATCAGCTAGTCATAACGCATTATCTTCTTCCAGTCTGGCAGCAGAACAAGTGCTTATATTGTATGAAATGAACAGGCAGAATCACAGGGGGTGCATTAGGAGCAGATACTGGAGGTTTTAATTCATCCCACAGCATCGCCAGCACAGGCTCTTTCCTTTTTTTGTGGAGCCCAGGCTTTTGGCTGAAACACTGGGCACTTCTCTCTCTTTAAAATCCATCTTGGTGGCAATCTGTAAGCAAACAGGATTCAATAAACTTATATCTGATTCTTCTGCATACAGGAATGGACTAGTCTCTTCCTCCCACAGGAAATGAAAGAGAACATTTTGAGACAGGAAGATGAAGGCCAGACCATGAGCGAGATCGAAGACAAGATGAAACCATGAATGTCCTGTGCTGCAGTGCTAGCGGGAAGAACAATGTTGTGCAGCAATTAGGACAGCTTAGTTCCTCCTGTGCTTCAAGAGCCATCTCAGCCCTGGGAATAATGACACCCCAAAATGAAAGAGAGCAGCAGCTGGACTGTGGTTCTTGTTTTGGGTATGTATGTCAGATGGGTAAGCAGAGAAAGGCTGAGCTACCTTACCTAAAGGACAAAGATGACTCAGAACTCATGGGTGTGAGCGCATGGGATTAAGCTCAAAACTTACGTGTTTGTAGCTCATAAATACATTTATGCTAGAAATCAAATGTGCCCTGCCACAAGATCAGTGAGCACCCAGAACTGCCTCACAGCAGGGTAGACAGGAATAAACAACACAGCTGGATCGAGGGTTTGGTGAAGAGGAGGATGTGACACTGCCGCGTGTGAACTCTGAGACTGAACATTTGATCCTGGAGATCCCTTTCAACACCACTTCTTTTGATGAGAAGTGTGACAGACCAAATTTGAAAACTGCCTTCAAAATCACTACCAGCAGACACTTCTTTGGAAATTTCTTTTGGGTCCTATTTCCTCTGTACCATCCTAGATATCATCCCCAGTCCAGTGAATAACACTTTAAAAAAGTGTCTGGATGGACGGGCAGAATCCATGTGTTTCCGTGACTAGAAGTGGGCAACAGTTTCATATGTTCAAATTCTGTTAAAAATACTCAAGAAAATGGATAGGCCATTTTTTCATTAGCCCCACTAAAGCCTTTTTTTCTTTTACTATAGTTCTAATATATTTAAGCATTACGCTTTTTCCTACACCTCTAGATTGATGCAAACCATTTTAACTGCAGGAAAAAACTGATTTGCTCTACCTGAGCACCCAGCACCCGATGTTAACCCATGCCCAGCGACTGGCAGCTTTAGCTACCTATAGCATACGCAGATCAAAAAACGATCCAAAACTTCTCTTCAATTTCTTGGCTGCCTGGGGAGCCAGAGTCAAATGAAGTGTTATTGCAAGCACTAGAACAAAGCATGCACAGTAGGTTTTTTTCTTACAAAGGGGTTTTTTTGTGGTGGTGCAAGGGAAGCAAGACCCCAAAGACAACCTCCAGAGTGCTGGTGGCTACGGAGGCATCAGGAACTGATAGAGGGAAGTTCATTTGTTCACATTCAAAATACTAGGAATTGCTACTCTCTCTGGAGAATACTTGCTTACGTGTATAAATCCAGATATTCTTTCAATGTAGTTTACATAGAACATGGTTTCATACACATTTCAAAAAATAAAATAAAAAAAAAGAAGAAATGGTGTTTTGCAGAGGTTTATCTTCTTGATGCGGACACCTGCCATTCGAGCTAACAGATTTTGGCAACAGCAGGAGCTCTCTGTTTCTGCTTTCGACATCCCAGATAGGCACTTCACCACATTTCATAGTTCATGGCTGTCTGCTTGCCTACTGGTTTCGGAAAAGATGCTGCTTTCTGAGGACCAGTGAGCCAGGAGCTGAGGGTGCTCAGCACAGGCCACCTCCTTACTGGCAGGGTGAAGTCTCACAGGGTTTGGATACTGATAACAAGGTCCTTTGTGACAGATATGGCAAGCGGTGAATGATGTCCAAGGTCCATCCCAGGAGTCCAGTCAGGAACAAACAGAGACAGGGCTGGAAACAAGACTACATCATTGGTCCGCTGTCTACCCAGGAGCTGGATGCTTCAAGAGGGGCTAGCTTGGAAGAAAGAGTAGATCACTAAGAAGGACCCAGTAAAGTTTTGAAAACCTCCATTGATGGAGACCCTGCAACCTCTGCACGCTTCTGCACTTGTCTTTGGCCACTCCAAGTAAAGTCCATTTTCAGTTCTGTCCATTCAGGCGTTTCCTTTCTGCGACTTGCGCCCATTACTTCTCGGCTGCTATTCAGTCGGAGTAGCCAGTGTCTGAAGACACTACCTGGCAAGGCAATGAGCTGTGGGAGGCTCAAGTAGACCAGAAAGGATGAAACCTCCCCAGAGCCTCTTAGCATGATACAAAACTCTTCCTGACTGAACTTCCTGGCTCTTCACCAAGGTGTGGGATGCCAGAGCTCTTCCAGAAAAATATTGGGAGAATTTATTTAAAAAAAAGAAAAAAAATCCTATATTGCTGGAAATTGCTGTGAAATATATTCAAGCTGTAGAGAGCCACTTGGAATAAACAGAATTGTGCAAGGCACACAGAACAGAGAACACTTCAGAAAAGGATCAGAGTGTAGAATTACATGAAGTATATCCAGCTTTAAATAGGAGAAGAAAACATAAAGTTGCTAGTGCAGGTAACTTGAATTTTCCAGCAATATTGTCTTGCCAGCTCAGATTTGGAAATTGAGCTTGGAAGCCTGAGTATGGATAAGAAAAATGCTACACAACTTGCTGATCCTGGCTTTTAGTCTTCCTTGCTATCTTTGAACAAAAGAGTTAGGCCAACATGTCAAACTCAAGTAAACTCAAGTAAAAATTCAAGGTAACTGCATGTAAGTACTGATGGTCTGATTTCCTACAGTATGGAGCAGTCATAATTCCAGACCATCCATGGAAAGTGGTCTTGCTTGGTCCTACTAATAACTTCTTAGCATCCCGAAGGAACTGGCCTTCAATGAAATTTATGCAATAGTCTCAGATCCTTGGTTGCACCACTTGCTGGAGCTCTTCAGTTTTGCTATGAGGAGGGTCCTGAAACTTCCAGACCAGAGTCCAAAAGAATTTGAAAACTGTTTTTCTTTCCTTACAGTAGTTAATTAGATTTGGGGTGGATTTTTAGTGCTAAGTTCATGCTAAATTACTCTTAACATCTAGATGGTCTAAATCAGCACAGAAACCTGCAGGTTTGCATCCCCCTAACCACTTACATGCCCACTGCCAGGCATATATGACTTTCACCAGTCCCTGCAATGACGGAAGTGCAGGACCTTTTTCATGTCATGGTCTTGACAGGATCCACAAATGAGACTTTTCTGCTGTCTCATCTCTGGGACGTGACCTGTCAGATTTTGAATTGAAAAATAAGGACCGCAAACTCTACCATGTGCGGCACACGTCTCCCCCCGTTCCTGTGAGCCTGCTGTCCCTGCGAAGCCTGTCCTGTGCTCTGGGAGCCCAACAAGTCAGATTGGGAGAGAACAAACACTGAAATGCAAGTGGGTAAAGCCTGGCATAGGGGATTTAAGCCTTTGCCCACTGTCCTGTGAGAAGAAACAGCTTGAGCATGAGGCAGAAGACAACGCAGTAGAGCCCAGTGGAAGCTGGCACAGCTATGCTGGCCATCTCACACAAGCTATTAAAACTTTTTACTTGCTTTTGACTGCTGAATCTGCCAAGCAGCAAAAGAAGAGCACATATTGATGGGCTTACCATGGTGTGACCAAAGCAGCCATCCTGAGATCATACCTTCCTATTTGAGAAGCTGGCATCAAACTCTGCTAAGGTGGGCCAGGAAGGAAAGCCCTGTGTGCTTTAGTACATGGCTGAGGCTTTGCGTCCCTAATACAGCATATTTCGTATTTTACAGACTACCTAGCAATCTGTATCTCTTGCAACACACTGATGTCACCCATAGGCATGGAACTTCAGGGTTCCCAGACAAACATCTGATTTACAAGGAGGGCTTACGGCAAAGCTCAGCTTGAATATGCCAGTATCAAAAAGACAGTCTACCTCTCTCCCATGAGCAAGCGGCAGGTTTTCTTATCTCCTTTTCCAAGAGGTACTTCCTGAAACACACTCACAGAAGGATGCCCTGTGAGAGCTCCTGATTGTAAAAGTAGCTGACCAACAAGCTCTGAGAGATCAGGAAAGATTCTGTTAGCAGAAAATAAATGAAAACTACTGTTTAAAATAGGAATAATAAACGCTATGGAGATCACTTCTGCTAGGAGATGAGGAGTGCCTCTGTCTTTTCTGAGATGCAAAAAATTGATGTCCTCATGAAGAACTGGAGGTCACAGCCTCCCGTGAAGACCTGGGCTGTTAAGCATTTGTGGGAACTCAGCCCATCATTGTTTTTAAATTAGTTATAAATACTTCAAAAGCAAACACTTTATTTCAGGTCAACTGGAATATTTTTTGGACTGCCCAAAGAGTCTGTTTCATTATTTCACATTTTGTCATCGTTTTAGATTAACTTCATTGGTGACTTTCTGTCACCCCAAAGCTTCCAGCTTTGCCAAAGCAAATATAAACAGACTAAAGCATAAACCGTTAAGCTCTAATTGCAGTACAGTTGTCCCATTAAACGGAGGACAGGTGCTCTCCATTAACCCTTTCCCTCCCCAGAAGGGGAAGGGAAAGAGAAAAGGGAGGGAGACTTATGGGTTAGAAAAAGCAAAAGAGTTTTAATGTAACAATTATAATAAGGTATAATAATAATAACAGGAAAAATACTTAAATCTATAAAAATGTATACAAACCCAATATTGAGCTCCCCCATGAGGATCACATCACCCAGACACTGCAGGGCACGCCCTGGGAATCTCCTGGACTGGACACAGCAGCAGGAGGGATCTGGATTCAGAATGCACGGATCAGGATCGAAGGCAGAAGAATCGGACAGAGCCCTCCTCGGACGCCGGCTGTAGAAGAAGAGTGATTGACCCTTGTGATCCTTCAGCTTTATACCGAGTATGATGTGTATGGGATGGAATACTCCTGTTGGTCAGGTTTGGGTCACCTGTCCGACCCACTCCTCCCCACCGCAGGGTCACAGGTGTGACCNCCCCACCGCAGGGTCGCAGGGGTGACCCCTGCTCCGCTCTTCCGTTCCCGGCGCGTAAGAAAGTCAGCAGAAGGGAGCAGCGACCTTGGTCTCCCTAGGGATAACTACAAGCAAGGGCCTTTCTGCATTCCATCCCTGCTGGTGTCCCAGCACTGACTGTAAACACTGAGCCGTATCACTGCCAGAAGCAGACACTGTCCAAGAAACGTGCTGTTAACTTCAGAGAGTGCAGTCTCTTAGAAGACACTTAACTAAGAAGTAAAACTACTACAAGGAAAATTGTTTCTGTCCTAGCTCAAACCAGGACAGCAGTAATCTAAATTTGTATTTTTTAATCATTTGAAACACCAAGCAGTGTTCCCAACACAGAGGGTGTTCCCGCATTTGTTTCTCCTGGCAGCAGAGACATCTCAAATAACATTGTCCTCCTTTAGACTTTTAGGACCTGGTTTTTTTGCTTGCTTTTGGAGGTCCAGTTAGCTTTTAGAGCTGCACTGATGAAAACCATTTAAAGAAAGACAGGAAAAGAAATCTGGAGCCCTCAAACGGAGCCAAAGAGTCTTACTGACTGTAAGGCTCATTCATCAAATACTAAAAACAGTACCGTGAGTACAAGGAGTCCAAAATGCTCTGCACAGGTGGGCGAGTCTCATGGTGTGCTGTGAAGAGAGCTAATCTCTTGTTCTCCCTGCTGAGAAAAGAGAGGCATTTGGAGCCAAATCCAGAGCATACCGCGGTGCCAGTGCCAGGAGACATCTTAGATGAGTCAAGGCTCCCTTCTGGCTCTCCGAGCACTACTGTGGAGTTTATCAGGAATATGGTCTGGGTGGCTCTGGAGATGCCACACGTGGTGGCTTGTTCTTTCTGCCCCATGCCTTTGCTTAAGATAACCTCGAGAGCACCCTCCCTTGGAGAACTCTCTAACTATGAAAGTCCTCTAAATATGTCAGAAGACTGGACATCTCACCCACGTCTTGGTGCAGAGCCGCAAGGACCCTCCATCCCATCTTAAGGTGCTGCTTCTCCTAAATAACCTTGTGGCCTTTGTGTTGGGCTTTGCCACACCATTAACAATAAGAGTAAATCCCCGGCACAGCATCACCCAGACATGAGCCAAACTAACATCCAGCCCAAGGGGACACAAAGACGCTTCCAGAGGATCACTAATAATGAAGGAGGATGGTGATGTTGGAGGCATTGATGGAGGTCAGGATTCTGGGTTGAGGTGGGGTTCTCAGTGTCTGCTGAGTGGTGGTAGAGAGTACTGAGGGGCTGGGGAGGGACCAACGACCCCATACCAGTTGGGGGAGGTTTAGGCCTCAGTGCTTGAAGTCAGGGTGCCCTTGGAGTCTGCCCACTGTTCCAAGGCAACAGTCTGAGGGGTGGCACGGGGGGACACCTCATGGCAGGTGGGAGTTCCTTTAGGGAGACCAGACTGCTGAGCATGGATGCAGGAAGAAGAAGGGAAATGGTGGTAGGAAAGAGGAAAGAGAGTTCGGGGACCTCTGACCACCACGGTTTTCCAGGTATGTGAAAAGGATGGAGACAACTCCCCGGGAGCCCCTTCCTGCCTCTTGGGCAGGAATCACCACCCAAAGGGGACTAGCAAGGAGAAAGGCAGTGGCCCATCGCTGTAATGCATGTACAGCCACTGTGGTGAGCTGTGGTTTTCGTCTGTGGTCCCTACCCCTCTTCCCCTGCATCCTCCTGCCAGCATAGGAGACAATGATGGGTACTGAGGTCCAGGCAGTGGGGTCCCTTACTGAGTCTACCTGTATTAAGTGGGCTGGGTGGAGATTGACTTGAACAAGGGGGACTGTTAGGGGACGCTGAGTCTGAAAAGGAATCACCCTCCCCTCCTTTTCTCCCTCCTTTGGTGGCAGGGCAGCCTGAATACACATTCAGGGCAGGATAGACACTTTGCAAAGAAAGAGCAACTTGTGGAGAACGAAAGGGGTGAAATATCAGAGGGAGTCACAGATGTGTGCTTGTAAGTGTGTGACGGAAATTAAAAAGGGGGGAACTGCTCCTCTGGCTCTGCAGTTAGTGACAGAAGGGTTATGGAGGCTGATGAGAAAGAACAGATTATTGCACTCAGGGGAAAGGAAGGACAAAACCACAGGAAAAGCAACTGCACAAGAGACTAGGGCAGTGTAATCACAGAGTATCCAAGTTGGAAGGGACCCATAAGGATCAGTGTATCTCCCCCTTTAAGAGGCAGACAACAAACCTCTGTAGGGTGGAGGAGAGAGGTGGCGAAGGGAAAAACAGCGATAGCAAAGGCCAAGAATGGATGGAGGGGGCCCTGCTTTCCCTTCCCCTCCCTGAAGCCTTTTGCTGTGCAGTTGGGTGAAAGTCAGGGAGGTCTCAGCTGTCCTGGCAGGCAGGCGGGCTGATCTGCTCCAAAGTGTGGACAGGGCAACTGTGAGTCCGTGGGTCCCACCACGTCCTGTCTGGTACAGGTTCTGGGACACACTTGAGGCTGTCAGCAGAGGAGACAGTGACTGGGATAACAAGGGTAGTTCCTGCAGTAAGAGGTATGAAAATGATGTTGACACACTGTGGTAGGATCCATCTCCCTCTGGACATCAGTGGTGGACGCTCCTGTTATAGCCAGCAGCCCCAGCCCCCAGAGGAAGGAGGCAGCAGGCAGCGCTATCCCATCTCCTGCGCTCCCCATTCATGCAGAAATCCCCAGAAGCCCCCTTTAGTCTCCCAGTAACTTCAGCAGAAAGCCTAGAACAAAGACATCTCTCTTACTCCTTCTCATACGAGGTCACATCTGCTGCCCATCTGCTGACATCTGCATTTGTCACAGAAAGCATCTCAGGGAAAATAACCTTTGGTGAACCTGACACATCCACTATTTGATTTTATGGTAAACATCCTCTGTACGGAATTCACTAAAATTCTTGCTAAAGTATAAAATTAATAATGAAGCTAAGAAAGATTTTGTAGAGGAAATTTTGTAGAGAAAGGTTTGCAGAGGAAATGCAGAGTGGGCAAGGAGCTCACCCACAGGGACTCAGTGAAGGTAGAAGTGGAGGTGACAGGCTGGAGGAACACGCCTAGCGTAGCTGTTCAGTGGTCAATGCGGGGAACCGTCTCCTCTGATATGCTCCTCTGACGCATTTCCTTTGGTGCCTGCCAGTGTACAGACTGTGGAGGGGCTCTTCTGGGTGAGACCTGCCCAAGGTGGGCATGGGAAGACTTGGAAAAGGAGGAATTCAAGATTACAGGTCTGTATAGGGCACATAATGGAAAATGATGCATGCTGTACTGCAGGAAAAGAATGGAGCTAAGGTATGCAGCACAGTCAGATGAGCTGGATTGCTCACTCTTCTGTTCCCATTAGTACATACATTCTGCCCATCTGTTAACACCTCATTGTACTGTCTCATTCCATTGCATCCTTTTCCAGCCCATACTCTTTCTGCAGTGTAGAGGATGCATTGCCTTCAGAGAGTATTAAATGTCCCTCCTAACTCTCATTTCTTATAAAGTCAAAGGGATTGCATTATTCAAAGACAGCACTGATGAAAGGTCCTCCTTTCATGAGACAGCCTTTGCAAATTGTCCCATCCACCCCCAATTTGGGCACTAGATACCACCTGTGTAGGTGTCTTGACTAGCCATTTTCAGTCTTGCACTGAGTACATCTCCACAAGACCCATTTGTATGTGCAACTATCAAGGAGGGACATAGGGCTGGGTGAATGGTCACTGTAGCCTCATCTTTGAGTGGTGCAGTTATGCATCTCACAGAGCTTCAGCTCTGTTCCTCAGAGAGTTAAAAAAACAAAGTGTGCATGAAAAATCACGTTACTCCAATTCAGGACTTCTGATCCTTGCCAAACGGAATTATGCTATGCTCCTTCCTATGCGCTATTTTCACTCTTGCAGTTATCACCTGCCATCATGGCAGAATGGAATGACTGATGCCATATATATACAAATGATTTGGGATTTAATAAAGAACCAATCATACACCTGAATTTTCCACGCTTGTAGCATTTGGATCTCATAATAGAATCACAGAAAGACTTAGGTTGGCAAGGATCTCTGAAGGTCACCTTGTACAACCTTCTGCTCCAAGCAGGGCTAACTTCAAAGCTAGAGCAGATCTAGCAGGGTTTTTCTCAGTCAAGTTTTGGAAATCTCTAAGGATAGAGACTCTACCAGCTCTGGGCACCTCCTCCAGTGGTTGATGTCCTCTTGGTTAATAATTTTTTTTCTGATGCACCATCACAGTTTCCCCTCATTGCAATCTGTGTGAGCTGCCTTTTGTCCTTTTGCTGTGCACCTGTGAGATGGGTCTGGCTCCATCTTCATTATGCCTCTCCTTTCAGGTAGTTGAAGATAGTTGATTGTCCGTTCCTTTCACGGTCTGAAGAAGTCCATTTCTTCATCTTCTTCTTGTATATCATGTGCCTCCATTCCCGATCATCTTACTGACCCTCCATTAGATTCTCCCGTTTGTCAGTCCTGCCTTGCCCTGGGGAGCCCCAAGGTGGGCACAATGCTGAGCTGTGTCTCAGAGGTGCTGAGCCAAGGGGATGAATCACTTCCCTAGACCTCTGGCTGTTCACTTGCTAATACAACTCAGTGTGTGACTGGCCATCTTCACCACATGGACGCACTTCTGACTCCTGTTGAACTTGTTGTCCACCAGATCTTTTTAGGGAGCTGCTCCCCAAGCAGTTGTCCCTCACCATTCCTGGTTGCATGGGGTTTTTTCAATTCCATTTGCCTGTGTTGAACTTCATAAGATCACTGCTGACTCATTCCCACAGCTTATTGAGATACCGCTAAATGGCAGCTGTCTTTCCCAGGACTGGCTGCACCATTTTTTAAATATTCCTGAACTACTAGCATGGCTTCCCAGATTTAAGTCCATATTAACACAGAAATTGGTACTAGAAAGCAGCATAGTTTGTTTAACAAATCCAGCTCATGCCCAAGTGAGGGTACAGATGGTCATCATCTCTGAAAACAGGAGTCAGTCATCCGCTATGATGAATAAGGTCATGGCCCTGGGGTGGCTACAAGAATCAATACAACTGCACAAACTCAGCAGGGCTCACTGCAGCAAAGATTTATTTCTTGGCTCTATTGTAACAATATGTGACAGTAAAGCATGGGATATTGGCAATATCTTTCTGACCAGGCTCTCCCAGAGCGATGGGAGATGAAGTAGAGACAGCCTGCCCTTGAGGCATGTCTGGGATCATCCCTTATTTGCTTCTGGGAAAGTATCAAACAGTGTCCAAAGAGGACATGGTCTTCACCAAAAACTCAGAATGGACAAGAGGCCCACAGAGGCAGGACCACACTTGCTGTAGGTAAGAAGGCACTTGCTGGATCAGAGCAAAGGCCCATCTCCCCAGAATATCTGCCCGTGGAGACACCACAGTCAGGAAGGTGGGTCTCCCAAAATGAGGTCTGCCTCTTATGTTTCAGATGTGCTGGCCCTGGGAAATCAGAGCAATGCACTGCATCAATTGTGGCAGCAGGGACAGGGTTCTGCAGAAGGCACTGGAGTACAGATATGGCACTGGAGGCTGTACTGGGCTGTACTGGGGTACTGGGTCTGAACAGGTGATCCCCAGGCACCAGGGCCAGTTGGAAGATGTGAACCAGGATGGCCCCTCCGTATGCTGCAAGAGGCACCCACACTATATCAGAGTGTGCCATGTGGAGTTGGCCACAGCCGCAGCGGGGACTACATCACCCTGTTCGGTGTTGGCCAGAGAGCATTTGAGGTGTGGAGAGGTGCAGATAGGGTGTGCTTTGGCAACAAATTCTGGGGGACGGGGTGCTGACATGCCTGCTCTGGGGACAGGAGGCTGCCCAACCCAGTGTGGTGTACCGAGACTGGGTGGGGGTACCCAATGAGCAAAAGAGCGAAAACCAGAATGAACTCCTGAGCTTCAAGGGAGCTCTCCCTTCTCCCAGCATTCATCTCTGTTATCCCCATTCCCCTGTGTATAAATATTCTCCCTCCCAACCCATGAAAAATTAGTGTACCAGAGCATGATCCCAGCAGCACGCATCCACTTTTGTCCATGAGCATCCAGTCCTTGGCCACAAGGGAAGAGGCACTAGGGGGGACAACCCCTCCACACTCCCGTGTCCTTCAGCCTGCACTTAGGTTTTGCTGGTTTTCAGAGACTTGGCATTTGTGTGGTAGGGCAAAACAGGACTAACCTGGAGATTAACCTTGCGAAGCTGGGTGCGGAGGTGCTGCTGAACCTTCTGTCCTCCCCTGCTGGGAAGTCACTTCACTTCAGAGAGGATTTATAGGCCAAAATTAAACCCACCAGAAATTCAGTGTGTGACCCCTGCAACCTGATTGTGTAGTGCCATGTCATTGTTAAAATAGCGTGGGGTTTTAATGGCACCTGGTTGGTCTGGGGGAAACTCAGTGTCCTGTTACTGCGTTATAAATAGTGATAGACCTATGTCTTGCCATATAAATGTCTCTTGTAATATCTTTAAATACTTCACAATCATCAATTAAATGCAGAGGAAAAGAATTAAATTTATACTGTACTCTGCTTCTAAAGAAGGCCTGAAAGGGTTAGAAAAATCAATACTTTTTCTGTTTGTTCTTTCATTAGAAATTCTGGCCCTGTGTACACAGCTTTTCTTGGAAGATGCTAAGGTCAATCGGACAGCTGGTGAGGCTGTAATAATAGACATTTCATGCAAATTAATCACGAAAACATCCTCTTCAGATACTTTGTGTCTAAGTATAAGGAATTGGATCTTGCTTTCAAATAAGGAAAATTTTCTTAAGTATTGTGCTATTACTGCTTTCGCATTGCTGCTTCTATCCATTGGTGTTGAAAAATCTATATCTAATTTTGTACATCCTGCGATTTCCCTGAGCAATCAGAGAGATCAAGGGAGACAACAGATACTTTGCAACGATGGCCAAAGGGGCACATTTTAAGCACTCCTTTCTTAAAGCGCTGCGGTTACTGCTCAGAGACTTTGCTTCGTCCATTCAATGTGATTTAAGGGGAACTGCAGCACTTAAATCTGGGAAAACCACCAAGAAATTTTCCTTACACTGGTGACATCTGAGAGTGGAGACACCATGGTGTGAGCCCCCTGTTCAAGCCCAGAGATTCCCACCCTGGGGAAAGAACCGAAGGAATTAAAAATACAGTTTGTCAGACTAGCTGTATTCTGTCCTGGGTTTTACTGCCCGGGTGGGTGACTTAAAGTGTCTGTGCTTCAACACGTCAAACTTGGTATTTTGATAGGCCTTGAGATGTCCTGTGGTGGCAGCGCTGATGCAGCAGCCTGGTGGGCAGCACTGATGCTGCTGCACAGCCCGCACAGGCTGAGCTGCCCAGGGACAACCCATGCCACGGCACAGGCACCTCTGGCGGGGGAAAGGGGTGATAAGCTTGGTTGTGGCATTCGTCCTCTCCAGCATCGATTGCAGAAGCAGGTTAGAAGAGAGATGTCGCCTTCTTGCTCGGTTCATGGCCGTGAAGTCTGGACAGCCCGTTGGTGTTGGAGACCCGGGGGGGATCACACTTTATCTCAGGCAGCAAGAGGTGAGGTGCCAGGGTGGATGCAGGTGGAGAAAGGGCAGTACAAGGCAGCCTGCAGCAAGGGGGAAACCCTCCTGCAATGCTCTGACCCTCACTGTCCCTTCACTTTGTCGCTGTCCCTGCCGGAGGCTCTGTGGAGCCCTGGCCAGGCTCAGTATCCCACGGGGTCAATGTGGGCAACTGTGTCCAGCTACTCTTGCACATCTCCAGCGCTTGGGCTCAGACCCCTCGATCTCCAGAGACCTGCAGGGAGTTGTGCCCTGTCACACACCCACCTACTGACCCCAGCCCAGACCCTGCACTTAACCTTTGTCCTCAGACTTTTTTTCCAACCAAGTTCCCTGTCCCAGACTAGCACCACTTGGCCTCCCTACTCTTGTGTCCCTATCTTTCCATCTCCCTGGAAGGGTCCTTTGGGGGTTTTTTCTACTGAAGTGCCAACCTAGTCACTGTACCTCAGAAACACTCTGAATTTCCTTCAGCCGGCTGTCTAGGGGCCGTGTGAGCTGTGAGCCACAGGCTGGGCCATCATGTAGCTCCAGTGACCCACCATGTCTCTGCAACTGATTCTGCACGAAGGCTGTCCTTTCGGTCTCCAAACAGCCTTTCAGAAGTACCTGCTAGAATTGAACCATGTGTGCCATGAGAGCATCCCTTGGTGTTTGGCACCGTGCATGCACCTACCATAACCTCCCTGCAGGTAGCTCAGGGTATCACCTTCCCCTGTTGCTTTCTCTGCAGTCCTGTGGGGTCGAATAGAGTTAGCACAGCAATAACATCTGGCGTGACCATAACTGCAACAACAGGGCTGTGCACTGCATCTGTCTTGTGCTGGCGGCGGGGGCAGCCCTGTCTCCAGGGCTCAGCCAGGAACCTGGCCACGGCAGCTACAGCCACCTCCTGCACAGCTGGAGTCCAGGGCTGAACCTTCCAGGGAGAGAGGGCTGCTGCAGCAGCATCAGGAGATTCCTGACGCCTCCTGGGTGCTAGAGGCATGAATAATACTCCGAAGTATTTTCTGTAACAGCAAGGTCAGCATGTGGCAGAAGCCGAGAAAACTCTTGCTTGCAGGGCCCTTACTTGGACTTAGCAAATAACCTGATTCTTCCTTCTACTCCAGCAAAGATGCTCCAATCCCCACTACCAGACAGTAACATATGTTCACGTCTCAGCACACGGTGATAAACTCCGGCTAAAAGCAGTCCCGTGGCATATACAGGGCTGATCTGACGGTTTAGGTATCCCTCCCAGTTTGCAATACAGTATTTTTTTTGACAGAAGAGTTTCTTATGGTTTTTTTTTTCCCCAGGGGCATAACTACTGCCATGGAAGATGTCTGGCAGAGTGAAAGGGCAGGCAGCGGGGTGCATCACCCAACGGTCTTTACGACAATTGCATCTGAAAGCTGCATGACAACCTCGAGCCAAAGCCAGCTCAAGGTTTCTCAGCAGACCAGGCAAAATCCACTTTCATGAGTGTGGGAGAGTTGTATGGGAAGGATGAGCAGGGGTCACACCTGGGCTGCTGATTCAAGCAAACCATGGCAGGGGAAGGAGGACTGTGAGACAGCGGGGGAAGATCTGCACGGGCTCAAGGAGGGCACTCCTCCTCCATTCAGCAGGCACCCACACACACAGCCCCGGTTCAGCCTCCCCGCTCACCCCCCAGTGCCACCCCAGCTCCTGGGGACAATGAACAGCAGGACCACAAGGATCAAAGAACTCAACCTACAACCGTGATCTCAGAATATTAGTAACCCAATCTGTCTACGCTGAGAGAGATTATACCAGTCTACTGCTTATAATTAAAGATTAACGGACTGTGCAGTGAATTTCTGCTTAGCAAAGAGTACAGCAATTATCATCTATCAGACTTTTTTGCACTGTGCTTGTCATGTTCTGAAGGTCTAACTCTGTACTTCAAATGAATAAATTGCCCACCCTGGAATGTCGTTTCCAGTGTAACTGCTTTGCTATTTAACTTTTCAGTGCCTCTGTATTAAATTGTTCTGCACTTAAACAGACAGCCAGTGTGAAAGTGTGGGGGAGCAATCAATGCCTCCTCCCCACCAGCTGAAGGACTCTGTTAGGTTAGCGCAAGTTAAGATAAGTGTACATCAGGACCAGCACAGTATGGGGATGATAAGGGTCTAACAAGAGTGGTCGAAGCCCTGATGTAACTAGGGAACTGTGTCATTTGCTGCAGTGATGTGTGCGCCACGGTTGGCAGTTTGCCTGAGCTGGTGCACAGTGACGCCACCTGTCCTGGTTTGACCTAGGACAGAACCAATTTTCTTTTTAGTATAAAAGAATAGACTTAATTGAAAAGTAAAATCACTGAAAAGAAAATTGATTCCGTCCTAGCTCAAACCAGGACACCACTGCTGAGGCTGGGGATGGCATGGCCAGGCAGAGAGGAGCAACAGGCCTTAAGGACAATTCAGCTTGACAGCGAGGAGCTCTACGTGCAACACAGAGCGATGTCAAACCCTGACTCACCAAGGTCCTGAGTTTTCCCTATCTGCGGAGCGATTTCCCTTGGATCACAGACCTCTCCCCATCACTGCAAAATAACCCCTGCCAGTCACAACGTTGGACAGAAAGTCGATTGTCCTTTTAACCACTCGGCTATCTTCCAAATGGCCAAGCACCAGCGATATATCTCCAATCCCAAATTCCCTGTCATGCCTCTCCATCCTAGCACTTTCCTTCACATCTAGTTCACAGGCGCTAGTCCTTTCACAGTCTCATGATCAAAGGAGACTAATTTTGCTATACTAAAATCCAAGGATAAACTGAAGGACATTCCCAGAGCTGGGCTCAGTTTCCAGGAGAAATCCCAGAAGCAGAGAGACCTGTATGTGAGGAGCAGGAGCAACCAACAGCGGTCTTCACGAGGGATTTCATCCCACACTGGCAGCCACGAGAGTAACAGAAGAGAAGCAAGAAAGTTTGAGTTAAACCTCACTTAGGAACAGCTGCAATGAGAGTAACACCATTAATTCCTACAGTTGGTGTTATCAAGAGAACAAAGATAAATACGTAGCGTCATGAACACAGCCTTGCAGGGGTACCGCGCGTAGCGGCTGCAGCCAGCGCAGCTGTGGAGAGGACGGGGCTGATGCTGCACCAGCAGGGTGCTGGGCGCTGCCTCCCTCTGGGTCCAGTAGTGCTGCTCAGAGCGTCACCGCGCACCAGCCATCTGAGTTTCCTTTTTAGCTTGTTTTCGGGAAAAAATTATATGTCTGATTTAAACACACCTTAAGCTGTCTGTGAGTTCAACCCAAACCTGCAAGCACTGCACGTGAGCTGATCTGAGTAAGCAAGGCAGGGAGAACAGCACCTACCTGGGGCACTTCTCCCAGCACACGCTTCACCCAGTTCCCTGCCCTCTCTGCCCACAGGATCTGACCCTCCAGATGTGCCTCAGGCACCAGCTGTCTAAATATTTATGTTGGACTGCTCTTCTCTGTGTTGCCTCCCTTTGCCTGTACTCGCCAGTCACCGGAAGAAGGGCTCCATGGTTTGCCCCACGGTTTGCCCCACTGAATTCACAGACTGCTCTAGGAGCTACGACCCACCATCGCCATCTCTGCTGCCCACACTTGGATCTCCTGCTCCTTACAGCCAGCACACGCCCCCTTCAAGGACTAGATTGTGAGAGGCAGTCACCTTTTCTTCTTTTTACCGGGGTCTTTCATTTATACATCTGCTGTCTTCACTCCTCACACTGTGTTATCGGTCGCCCACCACGCAGCCCTCCACAGCCCAGCCCTTAGCCCAGGCCCCCAGGGACCCCACCCAGGAGGAGCAGGCGCTCCTGGGCAGACACTGCTGTGTCCTCTTTGGGGTGCTGAGTTAGGAGGAGGTGGGCAGGGTCCTAGACACGCCGCTTTTCCTCCCATGGGTGCACCCATGTATCTCGCCCCAGGGATTTTTTTCACCTCACCGTCTCCCAGACACACTCTCTCGTATTCTTCCTTCATGGAGGTTACAGCTGCCTTGGTCATAGCTTTTCTCTGGGGGAAAGGGGTGAAGCACAGTAACTTCTACCCTAAACAGGAGGTAGGTCCTTGGACACAGTGCTCACACATCACCTAACCAGGAGTGGTTCAGTACTTGAGTGTCCCCTCCCCCATCCACAAACCCTCGGGCCACGCAACCTCCACTAACCTTCTCCACTGCCAACCCACAGACTACAACCTGGAGCATGTGGGGACTGAGTGATCGGTCCACGCTTTCCAGGCTTAGATTTAACATGGAGACACCAAAGCCAGAGGACGACCCGGAGGCAAGCCCACCAACAGATCTGCAGTCTGTAGGGCTCAAAGATCCCAGCCCAGCCTGGGGAGTGAAGGGGATCAGGGTGTGAGCAGTGACGGTGGAGCGTAGCCCTTTACACTTCAGTCAGGTTTACTTTGGACAAACGAAGACAGAGCTAGCCTATTCAGCGCTTTACTGAGCTCTCTTCATCACCTTTCCACTACCTCTCCTTCATCGTGTCTCCAAGATCACCGTTTTCCGTTATAAATGCTACCTTCAGGCCCTAAAGCAGAAGCGTCTGTTCCTACTTCAGAAGTGGTCAGACGCCAGACAGCACCTGAGGCAACTGAACTCACAACATGAAATTGCTCAAGTGGAAAACCACAGTGACCTTCTTCAACAGCTGAAGTGCTGAATGCTTTGTTCCCGAGGCCCGAGGTTCCCCCTAGGGGTGCCTTGAGTGCTGAGAGCACCACTGCACGCGAGCCCACGTCTGCCTGGAGTGAGCAACATTCTTATTCCCAGTTACGCTTCAGCATCACCAGAGGCAAGGCTTTCCCAGACAAACAGATCCAGGAAATTAGGGACAGAATGAGAAAGACAAGGGACCTCGTCCCTAGGAACAAATTCTTCCTTAATTAGCCATATGGGTCCAAAGACCTTACTGCAACAAAACACCGTTCACGGGGCTCGTGTCCGCAGTTGTAATTCTGTATTTGCCTTGCTCCCTTCTCTCAGGGTGTTAAACTCCACTACCTTATGGTTGTTGTTGCTGCTGTGAAGGCTGATCTCTGCCTTCACACCCCCAACCAGCTCTTCCTTGTTTCTGAGTAACAGATTCAGCAGATTCCTGGTTCATTGATTATCAGCACAAAGAGGTTGTCTCCAACACGCTCCAGAAGTCTCCTGGATTGCTGTGGAAGGCCAGCTTGCCCTTCTGCCCCACTGGGATGGTTGAGGTTCCTGACGAGCACCAGACCCTGCTACCGCGAGGCTTTTTCCAACTGTCTGGAAAAGGTTTCATTTGCTTCCTCTCCTTGATCAGGCAATGGTTATGTGTATTGGTCCATCCTCTGAGCCTTACCCACAAGCTCTTGGCTGGCCCACTGCCTGTCCCAAGGCACAGCCTGTGCTCTCCAGCCACTGGTTTGCATGGAGCACGCACACCCTCCTCCTGTCTCTCCTGAACTGCCTGCATCCAGCCGTGCGAGCTACCCACCATGGCACCTTCGTCTCTCTTCAGAACGGATGTTAAAATAAACTGGATACCAATAATTCAATCAAACAAGTTGTTGTATGGTTTGCAAACCTCACAGAACTGATGTCAATGCACTTGAAATGGTGCCCACAGCAAACCCTGGAGTGGTTTGAAGAGGTATTGAGATGTGCATTGGAGAGGACTTCTAAAGGAAAGATTACTTGACGCCTTAGCCCAAGAGCTAAGGATTTGTTCCCAGCGAGGCAACTTGGTGAGGACTTGCTGGATCCAACCAACCATCCCCAGCCTTTTCCCCTCACCAGCACGATGAAGAAGAGACCCTCCAAGCCTGCACCCATGGCCCTCGCTCCAGAGCCATGTGGTCTCCAGGCATGCTGAGGGTCTCCCCAGGCCATGTCCTTGTGCACACAGGGGTTGCCTGCTGGGTGCTTCTGGATCCTGCTCCTGGTTGCAGAGGAAGATGATTTTGTGCCTGCCGCTTCCACATCAGCATGATCCATCTGTTTTACCTTCACCTTGAGGTCCACAATAAATTTATGCTTTCCATCAGACCGCTCCCCAGACTGGTGTTTCCTGTTCAGTCTTTGTCCGTTGATTATTCCAGTGCCAGGAAGATAACGGGCAGCATCTCCACTAAAGAGCATCCTATCGCTTTCAGATAGATCTCCAGTTTGTCCAGGTAACTCTGAATTGTAATCTTGTCTTTACAGTTTCTCCTAACTTGGTGTCTTTTTCAAATTTCTGTGGGCTCCATATTCCATCTTCCACAAAGTCCTTGGTTATTAATGGGAGTGGATGATGGACGAATCCGTCCAGGCCCCCCCTTTCTATGCATCCTTCTGCTTTGACAACGAGTGGCCACCCTCAGAGTACAGCTTTCCCACCAAGAGCCCAGCCAAGGGCTGGAACCAGACGCAGCATCTGACCCTGCTGATGCAGGGACACGGGATAGCTGAGCTGATGAAACAACGTGCTGCTAGTCAGCTCCCCTGCTCCTGCTTGCTTATTGCCAGGGTGCAGCTCTTGGACCATCCTCCTTTTCACCCCAACACCTCCTTCGGAAGCTTGCAAGACCCTGGGGAGGTAACGCAAATCTTCGAGGGCGGACACGTAATGGGGAGCAGGGCTGCTGGTCCTCTGAGCTGGCTGGCGCTGTCCCACTTTGCACAAGCCCTCCACAAAGTGACGCTCTGCACTGTGTCACCCTGCGTGCGACAGTTCCTGGGCTCCAGGTCGCAGTGAAGACTGTGGGTGTACGATGAAACCCCATATAAATCCTAAACAACAGACACACTTACTAGAAATGTCATGGTGCTTTCTAACAGGAGTAATGTTACCTTCATCAATAATTAAACTCAATGACTGCTCCCTCATAAGAAAGCAAGACACTGTGTGAGCCTGGTTGAAAAATTATGGAACAATCTTATTTTTAATGCAGAAAGAAATCAACAGTGATTACTTACAGGGAAAAAAAAAAAGCACAAAAGTATCCCTAAGAAATACCCATAAAACAATAGTGTCTGAGTGATGTGGAGAGGAAGAGGGTTGGAGGGTACGTCACAAATGAGAAAGCAATCAGGAACTAGTGCATAACTCAAACCTTTTAAAAATTAATTTCCATGCTGTCCTTCCATTGCATTATTTAACATGGTGTCCTTACAATACACTTTGAGTTATCAAAGTTGTCAGCTCTGAACCAACTTCCTATGGCTCTAGAGATGTCTGGGATGGAGAAACGTTTTGGAAAACATCAGGTTAAAGCTGCTGTTTGAGACATCAGGACATGAGCGCTGGGCTGTCCTCTGGGTAAGAAGTAGGTTTGCACAAAAGGATTGTCTCTGCAGTCGGGCAATAACAAGCCTTAGGTACTACTTGCAGAAGTGAATCTGGTATCACAGGACAGATCCAGGGATGGTCCTGCCTGGGCTGGCACACAGCAAGCAGGAGACAGNGCGCTGGGCTGTCCTCTGGGTAAGAAGTAGGTTTGCACAAAAGGATTGTCTCTGCAGTCGGGCAATAACAAGCCTTAGGTACTACTTGCAGAAGTGAATCTGGTATCACAGGACAGATCCAGGGATGGTCCTGCCTGGGCTGGCACACAGCAAGCAGGAGACAGCCTGAAAACACTTACAC
>VZSC01015875.1:4137-49436 GCA_013398225.1 Steatornis caripensis
ACACTCTTCTTAATGTACCCTAGGATGCCATTGGCCTTCCTGGCCGCAAGGGCACACTGGATAGGGGAGTGCGGGTGTTCAGCACATGGAAAAGCCTGTCACCCAGTCCCCAGGCTCCAGCAGAATAAGCAGGGCTTGTGGCCACATGGACAAACTTCCCTCCTTCCCCCAAGGATTGCTGCTCTCGGGCCATTACAACTGACCCAGGATGCTAGTAACTGTGTGTACCCAGCGCTGACCTCAGGTGCCTTCACCCTCCCCCCCCCCATCATCTCCAGGTCAGTTCCCAACTCACATTTGTACTGTGAAGCTTGCCAGGAAGGAAAAGCAAAGCAGCCTTTCCAGGTCCAGGCTGCATGGTCCCTCATCTGCTGCTTGTTCAAGAAAGGCTGAAGCTGCTTGTTGAAGCTCATGGTCAGATTTGAGACAGCAGTTACTGAGCTGCAGTGGACCTGCCTGGAGAAAAGACCTTGAAGTGGCAAGCAGCATCACCTCCAGAGCCACCTCAGAAATGACCTCTGCTGAGGTGACCTTTGCTGAACTGAGCATCACTGAATAAACAGCACCCCCCACACCCAAGCTTTTTACTTCAAGCTTTTTACGCCAAGCTTTCTTAAAATTGTAAATTCATTATCTATTATGTTCCCAGCCCTGCCTTAGCATTCCCTGGGCAGTTACCAGTACAAAGATTTGCCCGTAATCTATTTCTCTCTGTGCTGCCAAACCTTGCAGGGAGGATGCTAGCAATTTCCCAGGCTTGCCCCCTCCGCTGTTCAGATGACAGCAGCTGCTGCTGCGTCACTGAGGGGGCCACGGACGTGACAAAGGTGAGTAAACAAAGCGCGGGCCGATCAGCAAACAGCCGTACAGGTGCCTTCCCATCGCGGAGCACATCCTACAAAGCCTTGGATTTTCTTTTGTTTTCTTTCCTTCTCCCACATCTGATTTTCATACTTATGAACATGCAAATGCAACAGGGAAATTTAGGAAATCTGTTACTAAGGCAACTGATTAGATGATGATGCAAGTTACCTTATTATTTGAAAGTCAGGTTGCCTTGCATTGCAATAAGCTCCTACCAAAGGGGAGAATGAAAGTTTTCATAAAACGTACCCACTCAAAGGCAGCATGGCCCTAAAAATGACTTGCCTTGAGAATACACCGAGAGTGCCAAAAGCCAACAAAATCCAACTGCCTTCGCTGTAAAGTGAGTGGAGGCTAAATCTCCTTCTTGCTCCCATGCCGACAGGATTGGGGAGGGGGCAACTTGCTGTCGGCACGCAGTCTGTGGGAAAAAGCGCTCATGTCATGCGAGAAATTAAACAGATATCCACCTATAATTACATTTAATTATAAAGAAGAGTAATCAGAGCAGCAAAGATGCAGGTCCTTCAACTTAAATGTGCCCAAATGCAATGATACAGATGACATTGGCCTGAGGATATGGTTCCCCAAAGCAGTTAACTTGAGTTGACTTTGTTTTCTACATATCATTTTCCTGTAGTTGAGCCTGGGCCAGTTCTGCTGTTGCCTTTCCCCAGTTTGACCTCCCGCAGCTCAACCACAGCCTTTTCCCCTGCATTTTCTCTCCCTCTTTGTGGTGTCTCATTATTTCCAGTCTTCACACATGTTGCCATCCACCCTTCTACAAAAACTTGGGCCCATGTAGCATTTCTTTGACTTGTACGGTGCCCAAAGACTAAGTCTGTGCATTAAAACTTTGCTTTCAACCTCAGCACCCATTGAGCTGGGGAAGGAAGGGGCAGGAGCCAGCACAAATGATAGGGACCAGGTCATCCCCCAGTGAGGGTGGTATCTCCTGCCTCTTTCTCTATGCCATCCTCAGCACCTTCAGTTTCTTCACAGCCCACAGCCCCAGGATTTGCAGCCCAGGTACCTGCGTCACGCAGACCTCCCTCACAAGAAGAGTCACCTCAGGTCTGCTGGTGACCCTGGGACCCTGCTCAACCCAATGACGCTTGCAACTTGGCTGCCTTTACCAGCTCCCACTGTGACTTGCCATGTGTCTCCGCACAGATCTGGCTTTTTCCTACATGCCAGGAGACACATTCCGGGCTTTTTTTTTTTTTTGCCTATTTTCTTAATGTTTTTCTTAATAAGTCCTCACACTGCTCCTTTGCTCACAGACAAGTTACAAATATTATTTCTGGAGCCCCAGGAATGGTGCTGGAAGAATCAGTAAAAGTCAGCAGTTATGGATCTGGAGTGTTAGGTGTTGTCAGGAGATCCCAGCTGTGGCTGTCGGGACTTCTTGGGGGCCGCTGGGGTAACCAGAGTCAGGGAGAGTTCATGCCAAAGGAAAAAAAAGATGGCAGAGAAAGCAATGCAGAAAGCCGTAGCCTGCTGCTTTTTGTCCAACATACCAGGAACCTTGTGAAGGAGTAGGAGATGCCAACCTGCTGTCCTGGACTTCACATTGCCTCTTTAATCCCTTGTTACTGCCCTTCTGCAGTTGGACAGGTGGCATATGAAGTGATCGTTTTGAATAGCATCAAAAGCAAAAACCCAGCTGAATCAGGGCTTGCACAGTGAATCTGGTTTTGTACAGCACCATGTAGGTCCTAAGCTGTCTGCACGGCATCAATTACGCTAGGAAACATGGGCATTGTATACCCTGCCAGAAAAGTTGAAGGTTGTGGTGTCCAGAAACACTGTGGTGAAATACCTTCTGAGGGACCAGGCTGGAAAAGGACTGCAGAAGACCTGCTGATGGTGCCTGCACTGCTTTGCTTCCCAGCAGTTTTCCAGAGCCAGCCCAGTGTGCAGAGGATGCCACTGCACCACTGATCTCCACAAATGTCACCTTTACCACCCTGTGGACCTCTCTGTCTTCCTGCTTCTCACCCACATAGTCCTGGTCATCTGTTGTCTTCCAGGTATGGTGCTGAGAGGAGCAAGAGCTGGTGCCACGCATGGGCCAGGCAAAGCTGGCACATGGCTTCTGCAGGATGATTAATCTTGCAAGTGTTGCCACGGCCCAGGATGAGCTGCTCTTCCTTGGGACAGCAGTTGACCCAAGAAGCCAAAAGACATTGCTCCTCCTTATCTGTTGGGAAGATGCTCCACAAAACTCCCTGAACAGCACAGAGCAGAGGTCAAGAGGGCTGAATNGCCATGGCCCAGGATGAGCTGCTCTTCCTTGGGACAGCAGTTGACCCAAGGAGCCAAAAGACATTGCTCCTCCTTATCTGTTGGGAAGATGCTCCACAAAACTCCCTGAACAGCACAGAGCAGAGGTCAAGAGGGCTGAATACAGCCTGAGGTCTTAGGCGATATATGCTGTGGCTTACTGCAGCAGGGGAAACCTACTGCATGAACTTCTTGTGGCCATTTGAAATGGGGCCTGTATTTGACTAAATCCACCATCTCCAGAATTTAATTTGCACTGAACCTTCTTCTTACAGGGGGAACGTGAACCCTCTGGCGTGAATCCCCTGGGATGCCGCAGGCGCCTGGCTCCAGGATGCTCCCACTCCCCAGCCCCGAGGCAGGGCGGGCTTCAGCCGCCTGCCACACACTGTGTTCGGGCATGCCTGTGTGCAGCTGTGTGCTTTCCACAGTGATTTCCCAGCGGGCCAGGGAGGAAAAATGAAAAGTAAAATGAAATTGCAAAACCGCATCTGCTCTGTGGGAAATGCTCAGGTAATATGAATACCAACGGAGACGAGGCAACCCCCTACCACTTTCTAAATAGAGCCACCAAGCATATGCAATACTAGTAAAACTAAAATGATCATCACCTTCCTCTTGGAGAATTCATACACTTCTGAATTTATTTTCCTGATTGTAATATACTCTGCACTTTTTTCCTTTTTTTTTTTTTTTTAAATGAATACAGTATCTTGTAACACCCTTTTACAGCAGGGCTTAGGGACCACAGTTTTGCAAGAGATGGCAGCTTGACTGCAGCCAGTCAGTACCTAGATGCTGAAATCCATTACAGTAGCCAGGGCCCGTGGTGAGAAGCAGAAGTGAAAAAGTCGGTGAAAAGCGAAAAGGCGACAAAGAAGTGGCTGGGGAAGGGCCAAGGGTGGCTGTGGGAAGCGGTCTTGTGTGGGCAACATCCTTTATGTTTCCTTCTCCCCAGGTAGCACCTGGGCTCACGTAGGAGGCATTTGGATTTGATCCCTTTAATGCCTCAGCTTCTCAAAGCCCCTTGCACATCTAACCCCATGCCCAGGGTTTGCTTGGGCTGTTTCTGAAACGGCTTTCCTCTGGTGACATCCTCATTGAATAATATAGACTTTGCAATACATGAGATGAGAGCAGCTGAGTTATGTCTTTCCTCTGTGCTCTCTGAAATGGGAAGCAGGCCAGATCTAGAAGCAAAAGCAAGGTTTGCCTTTAGCTACCTGAAATAAGCCTGTTGACTTCATGCATTGCCTGTGGTGTTTTACCGTGCCCTTTATGCTGCTTTATGCCGGAGCAAAGAGGGTACAAGGCCATGACTTTACTTGTGGTGTTTCCCACCCACATTTTGCTGAGAGGCAGTGAGAAGAAGGGCCAACTGGAGCACTCCAGATGTTCAAGGCTGCTGTCCACATCTGCCACTGGCCTTACAGGCAGCTGGGATGGTCACTGAGACCCCTGGTGCCTATGCTTCAGGTACCGTATATTGCCAAGGAGGGGGAGCACCCCACCACCATGAACCTCAGGCTCCCAGCACAGCTCAGAGGATCACCTCTACCCTATAGACCATGGGAAAATCCAGGCACAACACCAGTTTAATTCAAGTCTCTCCAAAATGGCGGACAATGTCAGGAACTTTCTCTCCTTTTCTCAGCAAAACTTGAAACCCCTGACCTCACATAACCCTCCTTAGTAAGTTGTTATCTTTAGCTTTAGCTGTGAAGAGTTCAGTCCTAGAGCCACTGTTTTTAGTTCCTAGAGGCAAACGTGACTGGACTTTTTTGCATGCTTTCTGGGAAACGTTGGCTTCGGTTCAGCTCAGAAGGCTCTGCGGTACTTCGGCAGAGTATCTCAAGGACATGGAGCTACCCATAGGGTCCAATTAGATTTTCTGCCTTTACATATTTATTTTCCTGGTTGTAATACCCTTTTATGGCCAAAAGCAATTGGAGGACGCTTTTAGATAGAAAACACTCTTTATTTTTATTGTAATATTTATTCATGACAATAATTAGGGGTTAATTATGATGGTCTGTCCAACTTTTTGTGCCACTGTAACAACTTCTTAAACAGATGGAGCCATGTTGAAGCTCACTCTGAAGGGTACTGCAAAACTGTACAGTTACAGGATTTTTGATGTGCATTCTTATATTACTCCAGTGTCAGATTTGAACTGAGGTTGAGTAATAGAAATTCACTGTCATTGAAATATCTGCCAGTGCTGAGCCTTTTGCAAACCCTCCTGCCCACCTCTGTTTCTTCTATCATTTAAATTGTTCCTCTGCTTTTTAATCCATGAGCTGGTATTTGCACTGGGCCTTTGTAACAGAATATTGTACAATATCATGAGTGCTTTCTGTGAGAAGGAGCTAAATACATACAATCATGGAATTATGGAATGGTTGAGTATGGAAGGGACCTCTGGAGGTCATCTGGTCTAGAGGTATTCCATGAAGCCTGGCTGATAGATAAAAAGTGTCATCCTGTTCCTGCTTGTGACAGTGTAAATCAGAAGTTAACATTTCTTGTCAACCGTAAGATGCAGACCCATGGTTAAGCCTGAGTCGATTTCTTTTGGCGATGCACTTGGACTGGGATGAAAACCCCAGAATGCCCCAGAGAATCTCAGAAGTAACGCTTCACCTATCCCCTGGTAATCTGGACTTTCAATTAGGATAGGACTGATTTGCCTTGCAAAATATGAACTCTAATTTTGACCAGCAAGCACAGTATTAGTGACTTACAGAGCCAGAGAAGTGCTCAGGCTAGGCAGGACCACCAAAGCACATCCCCCCTCCAAGTTGCTTGCCATCCACACACCTGATATGCATGCAGTCCACCCCCTTCGCCAGGCCACTGAGAGGTATCCAACAGGATGCTCACAGAAAGTGGGAAAACACCCTAGCATGGACAGGAGGTCAGTGTGAAGTCAGGAGGTATGTCAGTGTAGGGAGGGAGCAAACCCAAGCCAGGATCTGAGGTAGACATAGCCTGGCCGAGACACCCCGTTACCTGCACACGGTGGCAGCACGCTCATCAATTGCCAGCAGCAGTGCCAAATCCCATTTTCCAGGTCATCAATCTTACCAGTCACTGTAAAACATTATATAACTCAGCTCTACTTGATATTCAGCCTGCATCGCATCTCTGCAAGGCTTAAGCCAAAGATCTGGACAGATTTTGCAAAATCAGATCCAGCTTGTTAACGAGTGCCTCATGGTTTTGTTGTTGTGGCTTAGTGTGTGCTGATTCTCAGCCCTGCAACACCGTGCCTCATTCATATGTGCTGTGCAAGGACCGCCAGGCATCACCCCAAAAGCCTACTAAAGCGTGCTACCAAGCTTAACGTTGTGGGCTATGCATTTAAATGTCTGAAAGAAGCACATATATCCAGGTGAAGGAACTCAGCTTTGCTGGAGTAGTTTGCTATAGCCCTGAGCCTGTAGCAGGACTGGCACCACACAGCAGTGCCGCAGCCCTCGCCTCCGTCCTCTGCTGATGGGAGAATGTCGTGGGTTAGGCCCAGCCGGCAACAAAGAACCACGCGGCCTCTTGCTCGCTTCTTCCCCCGTATACGGGGATAAGGAGAAAATGTAACGAAACCTGGTGGGTGGGGGCAAGGACAGGGCGGGTTCACTCACCAGTTACGGCCACTGGCAAAACCAGACTCAACTTGGGGAAAAAAAATTCAATTTATTCAGTAATCAATAAAAGCAGAGTAGGATAAGGAGACATGAAAAGCCAGATCTAAAACCACAAATAAATACCTTGCCCCACCCCACCCCTCCTTCCTGGGCTTGAGTCCCCTCTCTTCTGACGTCTCTCCCTCCTCCCCCCTCAGTGGCGCAGGGGCATGTGGAAGGGGGGGTGCAGTCAGTTCACCAGAGATTGTCTCTGATGCTCCTTCCTCCTCAGGCAGGGAGGGCTCCTCACACGCTTTCCCTGCTCCAGCACGGGGTCTCTCCCATGGCAGACAGTCCCTCAGGACCTCCTCCAACGTGAATCTTTCCCCTGCGGTGCAGTCCCTCAGGAACGCACCGACCCAGCACGGGCTGCCCACAGAGTCACGGTCTGCTTCAGAAGCAGGCACCTGGCGTAGGGGTCCTCCACAGGCTGCAGGTCGCTCTCTGCTCCTCCATGGTCCTTCACAGGCTGCAGGTCCATCTCTGCCTTGCCATGGGCCTCCACAGGCTGCAGGTCGCTCTCTGCTCCTCCATTGTCCTTCATGGGCTGCAGGTCTCTCTCTGCCTTGTCGTGGTCCTTCACGGGCTGCTCCACCGCGATCCTCCGTGGGCTGCAGGGGCACAGCCTGCCCTCTCCCCGTGGGCTGCAGGGGAATCTCCGCTCTGGCCGCCTCCTCCCCCTCCTTCCTCACTGACTCCTGGTATCTGCATAGGTGTTTCTCTCACAGCCCCCTCTTCCCTCTGCTGCAGGTCTCAATGACCACTCCTTTGTCCCGTCCCCTCCTTAAATACGTTATCATCGCAGAGGCACATCCATTGTCTCTAAATGGCCTGGCCTCAGCCCAAGGCAGGGCTGACTTGGAGCGGGGGGAGATTCGAGCAGCTTCTGACAGGGGCCACCCACCCGTGTAGCCCCTTCTTCCCCTGTTACCAAAGCCCCGCCACACAGACCCAACACAGAGAAATACGCAGACCAAGGTGAAGGATAAACAGGGAGGATTTACTTGAAGGAAGATCTCGTTGCTTTGAAACCCCCGTATAAGGCTTTATGCTGTGACAGTGCATTTCCCAGTGCATCCCTTAGGGCTGCCACAGCCCACAAGGTCTCTTTTTGCACCACCTTTACCTCGAATATCAGCTCGCATCCATTCCTTGGTCCTTCATGCGACTCACAGTCCTCAGCCCAGCAGCACGTAACCACTACATTCCCTCTATCTCTTCACCACATTTTCCTATTTGGAAATTTTGTGAGAGGCAGAGGACAGGTTCAAGAGGATACAGTCCAAGAGGTAAGAAAATGAGGACAGCCTTACTGGGCCAGACCAAAGGTCCATCTAAGCAGGACTTCCAATGGTCTCTGGATGGAGGAGGCAGTCGACACATAGGAAAGAGCTCAAAGATGGGATGGGAGGAGAGCACGCCTGCCCCTCGTGCAGCTTCCCAAATGCAGAAGACTTGCTCAGCTGGAGGCCATAGCAAGCCTACTGCATGTAATAACCATCTAAGATCGTAAAAGTAGAAATAATCACACATTTTCATACCCCTGCATGCAAACTGCATTGCCGACTTTTTTTTCCAACATGCCTTGTGGTTGTAACAACTAAAACCGACAAAAATGCTGAAAGTAAACCCTTCACGAAAATCACCATGGGGCTGCTAATGCAATTGTCTCCTGGGGGACCAGCCGGGTGAGGGGACCTCCACATCTGACAGATGCGAGTGGCTTTGCCAAGGTGCCGATAGACGGCACTCAAATCCGGCCGAGATGAGGGTCACAGCCTGCCCTGCCTGGAATTTAGATGTGGCTCCTGTTCGCGAAATCTTTCCTGCTTGCTCTCTGCTAGCATTTAATATCTGTACAGTTCATGCTCAGAAACGCTCTAAAGCCCTAGCCAGTCACCACAGGCATTCACATTTTTGGGGAAAGCAAATATCACATTATGTATTTGGGATAAGAAAAATCGCTCTTTGCCCTCAGTTGGTTAGACAGATGACTAGCCGGTATGAATCACAAAAGTTACAGTCCAATACATAATTCCAGATTGCGCGCAGTGTTACAGCACATGGTTATGTTCCCTGATTTGATGGCTTATTTAACTAATCAGCACAGCAGGAGCAGTTCATTTCAACTATTCCGATAAATGAGGGCTCTGTAATTTGCACATGCAGCTGTAATAGTTGTAATGCTTCATTCCTGCTGCGCTGCTTAGTTACATAAACCATCTAGTCAGAATCAATACTTATTTACTGTACCTAATCAACACAGTTTGAATTACAAACACGCGGAATTTGCATATAAGCTGAGCCACTGAAATTTTCCCTCAGGTACTGGTATCTGGGGGTTTCTTAGTCTGTTCAAAAGGACAGGAGAAAAGGATGCAAAAAGCAGTGGAATAACAAATAGCCCGTGTGAAGGCTTTGTTAGCTCTTTTCGTGGGAAACGCAGGGATCTGACATTCATAACAAGAGGCTGCTGGAAACCACGGAGGAAATCCACACAAGCAGCCGCTCCTCTGCTGCAGAAACTTTGACTAGTAATTTCCAGGCAGCTTTCAATTACCGGTGGATGGGCTGATGAGCTGGAGACAGAAGCATCAGACAAAGGTTTGGATCTCAGCATGAAGCCGGATGGCCTTCATCGGCCCCCAAGGTGGACAGGGGTGGTGGAAACCTCTGTGCTGTATCAGGGCTCGTATATCGCAGCCGGTGATCAGCACTCCCAGATGAGACCTAATTTAGAAACAATCGATCATGCTCATTTCCTACCTGATATCTGATATACAGCAATGATACAGTGTCCCTACCTAAAGCACATGTGGCTCGCTGTGTGTAATGCTGCTCATCTTCACACATCCTCAAGGCTGAGCTCTCGTTGGTATTAGCAGCAAACAACAACTTACGGGGTGGTGACCACGGACTCTATAGCCTCTTCCGGCATCCTCCTTAAAATGTTGGCTATAGTGTACGCTGGATGCCGATGGAGTGAGCTGTGCCGTGCCATGGGTGCCATCAGCCAGAGGCAGGGACGTCTCTGCTCTTGTGGGCAGAGGAGCTGCTGGGCCAGCTGGGAGACGGGCTCTGCTGGAGCAGCCAAGGTGGCAGCCAGGATCTGTCTGTCTTCCCCTCACAATACGCACCATGAAAGGTTAAAATAGCACCATACCCTGTGTCTCTTTGGAAAGGAACTGGACAATTTTGATTCCCAAGGTAAAGTTCCCGCTTATATAGAAAGCAGCAGAAGGCAGAGGGAGGAAGTCAGAAAGGAAAAGGGCTTCATCCTCAAAAAGTCGTGGTTTTGAACTCCCAGTTCTCAAACAGGTTTGCCTTGTCATTTTTGGTTTTATTTCAATTCAAGTTGTTTTTTTTTTTTCCTGGAGGGATGTGCAACCAGTTTGTCACAAACATTTAGTCTGAACAGATGGAAAGCAAAAGCTGGTGATTGCTGTGAGCTCACGTACCTTCACATGGCACATCTGGGGTTGTCTTCCAGAGCTGGCTCCAGGCTTCTCAGTGATCTACAAAAAATTGAATTTTGCTGCCCAAAGGAGGTAGATGAAATGATCTTGCCTGGGGAGGCAGCAGTTTACTGCCCTGGCTGCCTTGGGCTGAGAGAAGAGGCTGTCTCTGGACTGCCTGGTGCTGCGGCATAGCCCCTGCCCGCTTTGGGAACAGCAAGGTGGGGAGCTCTGCTTCTGAGGGTGCCCAATGCTTCTTAGGGAGCCCTCGAGTTGAACAGTCTGCTTAGCCTGCCTGCACTAAGCACAGGCACCCGGTCTTGTTTTCAGTGCCCCAGAGTGTCTGAGATTTCTGGTTGGGATGGCAGCAGCAGCAAAAGTCACAGGGCAGGTCTGGTTCATCTGGGGCATCTCAAATGCTCACCTATTGAGCCCCAGCTTTTAAAACAGGGATAAAAAGAAGATCTCTCCTGTCCGGAAAATTGCTGACTGTTGTCTTCCTGTGCTTGAAAAGCACTAAGATATATAGAAGGAGCACATGGACTCACAATATCATATGAAATTAATTTGCTTTCTTACTCTCCCTGAAGCAGAATACCTGCTCCCTGCTCTTGCTGCACTGTAGAGCAAAATGCCCAAGTACCACAGCATGAAAATACCTTGCAAACCACAAACCAAAGCTTGCTTTATGAATCTCTGGCTTTGTTTTTTCCAGCAGCACTAAAGGAAATTACGACAAACATGCCAGCCTGCTCCTCTAGGCTTAGCCCTAGGCAGGGTAATATGGCAGAGCCCGAAAAAAAGAAGTTTACATGACAGGTCCCTGTTAGGCACAAGGACTGTAAATGAGGCTATCCTGGCAGACAAAGATCACTGTCCCTGAAATACAGGCGGATTTTGTCCACAAGCTACTGAAAGCCTTGAGAAGGCGAAGGCATGGCCTCTGCATCAAGTACTTTCCCCATTAAACCATGCCGAGATCTTTTTCTTAGTGTAAGGTAAAGTATGTGAGCCTGTGAACTCAGAAATCTGCACTTGTAGGGCAAATGCAAGACCTCAGCGAGCAACCGTGAGTATCTTTGCGGAACAATTTTAAGATCAGCATGCAGAATACTATGTCCCAGGGTTAATTTTTGCTATAATTGGATATCTTTTTTTAATAAAAGTGATCCTGTGAAGTACCTGGAATGAGCCTTGCAGCTCCCTGCTGCCTGCAAAGGCAGAGCATGCGCAGTGTTGCACATCTGCTCCAAAATCCCACAGAAACCCCTTCAAAGACCGCAGCATTGTTAGCAATAATTGCATCATGGCACTTGGTCACAGCATGCTTTTCACAGGATCCCGTAACCTGAATGCTCTCCTAGCTGGGCTTTATGGGATACTGGACAAAAAAGAATAATTTGAGCACTTCTCAGATCTTGGCTCGCTGTAGTAACCACTGAGCTTAAACCCTGTGATCAATAGAAACAGATTTCACACAAGCCTGGACAGTTGTTGCACCAACAGCTGCTTTTTTAACTTTCTGGAATCTTCCCTGATGGCTTCTGCCTGTGTTTGAGGAAAAACTCTTGGCAGGTTAAGAAAATTGAACCTCGGTATTGCTCTGGGCCTCAAAGGATCACCTCTCTTAAGATACAGGTGAACTGGTACAATTGTTACTCAGCATAATTGCATGCCTACAAAACCATGTTTTCTCAGTACACAAGAAAGGTACAGAGGAGACCTGCCCTGAGCTGCCAGGCTGTGCGGGCGTGAAGCCTTGAATGCGGACCAGAAACTGCGTCCCCTTTCATTCCTCCCCGTTTTCCTTATTCGCTCATGATCTTCTGCACTTGCCAGTTTTGCAGCATCGCCAAGCCCCACAGGTCAGTACAACTTGCTTAAAACGCATCATGGCTGCTATTGTGTTTGCATGTTAAGTTTGGCCCGGTGCACTTGGGTTTTTGCTTTCCTACTTTGTCGGAGGGTTTCTATTCATGAAATCTGTGTGTTGGGGTGCTCATCACCCTATTCAGGTTTTGTGTGGAAGCTGGCAGAATAATGCAGGCATGTAACCCTTCATTTTTTGTTTCACTCAAACTGCATTTTCAGTCCTTACCTACTCTGAGTCCATGAGCGTTTCAAGTGACTGACTGGAAGTGGATGCACTGGTATTAGCTCTGGCCTTGTTAATCGCCTCAGACTTTGCTACTTTGCTGGGTGCAGCCGAGACCAGGCTCTCAGAACAACTCTTCCAAGCCACAACAGAAAAATACATAATAATAATATAAAATAAATATAATTATAATACAAATAATACAAAAATATAAATACATACTGTAACTATAAATATATATACTGTAATATAAGTAAATAATATAAATATAAAATAATACAATATGAAAAATAACAAGGTCTGATCATTTCTCTGCTGCTTCTGATACATGTCTGCACACAAGCACGTACCATGTGGGAACAGAGCTGGATAAGGTTGCAGTTTAAACTGAGGCCCATTCAATTACATCTTAGTTTTCTAAATCTCCCTGATCTTCTTGCTCTGTTTCCTCCTAATGGGACAATCATCCCCCTCCCTCTGCCAGTCTTCAAGCTGTTTTCCTGATGAGTAGTGCCATGCTCATCACAACAGGGAATGGAAACAGCACCCTTGACCAAATTTTCCAGCACAGCCCAGATTCCCTGTAGGGCATGAAGTGCTTGCCGAGAGCAGTCGGCTCCATCCCTTGAGGAGCCATCCCAGGCAGATTAAGCAAATGTGAACCATGAATAAATTAAAAAATATGTCCTTTATAATAAATCAGAAAATGCAGAAAAATAAATGAACAAATGAATAAAATGCAGAGGGCGATATTCTCCGCAGGGTTCGTGGTGGCTGCCGTGGTGGCTGCCCACACCCGACCTGCCCAGGTTTGCAGCAGACTGAGGCAGGGGGCTGGGAGCAAAGGGCACTTCGTGGGTCCGTGGGTGTTCATCGACGTGAACCCCCTGATGGGGCCAGCACTAACCAGCAGAGGGCAATGCCAATATGTGTTTTACACATGCTTAAAAGGATGGAGGACTTCATACTCCGAAGCACAGAAGGTGGGCGGTGAAGAGAGGATGGCTGCTGGGACGTGATCTGACCAGCACTGATAAAGCAATCTGCTCCACCCAGGTCCTGATTTCCCTGCTCTCCATGGCCACAACCATGCAACAAAGCCCAGCGCCAAGCAAAGGCAGCTGCCCCCATCCCCTGCCCCTTTCACCCTGGCATTTATCGAAGTGTACATATGATGGATTCTTTGTGCAGCTGTTTATCCTGCATGTTAGCTGGTTTGTTATGATCCTGGTAAGAAAAATGCTCAGGCTCTGCAAAGTATCATTTATAATGCTATTTATTAGGCCTAATAGTATAAAGAAACAGAGAATAGTATAGATAACCTAACATCCCTTTAGGTGCTGGGAACCCCAAGTTGCGCAGCATCAAACTGCGTGCACACCCCATCCATAGAAAGGATTACCCCATTTTGGTTATTCAAGCTATTCTAGGATTTTCNCGCTCAGACTCTGCAAAGTATCACTTATAATGCTATTTGTTAGGCCTAATAGTATAAAGAAACAGAGAATAGTATAGATAACCTAACATCCCTTTAGGTGCTGGGAACCCCAAGTTGCGCAGCATCAAACTGCGTGCACACCCCATCCATAGAAAGGATTACCCCATTTTGGTTATTCAAGCTATTCTAGGATTTTCTTACAAGAAAACAACAGCATCATTTGCCTGTCCAGACAGGCTGTTCACATGTGATCTTGTTGCTGCACTGTTAGATAAAGGCGAGGCCATGCAGGTGGCTTAATTGTGGTGTCTAGTGGGAGCTGCCTGAGGGATCCTCCGCTGCAATGACCTGGCTGAGTCTGTCCTGCACCGAGGGAGATGTGCAGCATGGCACAGCCCTGAAGCCAGCTGTTATACGTGGATCACCGACTCTTCCCATCAGGATCACTACAGGCATTGTCTCCCCTCTCCCCGGTCTCCAGTGGGCTAGTCATCATGTTGCTGCTTGGGTTTACCCTGAAGCTTCAGATACAGACAGCTGAAAAGTAAGCCTGGGAAAATTCAAAGCATTTAACAATGTTTTAATCTTTTTTTTTTTTTTTGCACAATAGAAGGCATTGTACTTCCCGGGTATGCTGGTCTCAGTTTTTAAATAGCTGTTTTCTCTCCTGACAAAGCAGAAATCGTATCAATCTGAAAGATACTTGTGCATTTTTATCTCATATTTCTGCCAATAGTCGTAGAGACACCTATATTTATTTCTATGTCTCTATCCATGGCAGGTGAGAAAGCAATTCTAGCATGAATATACTTGTTTGCATGCCGACTCTCCATTTGCTTGAATAAAATTCCCCGTACATACATCTGTCTGCCCATCCATTCAGCTACTGAGCCATTCACACACGCAGAAAACCCCCTAAAAGTATTTTCAGAAAAACAACGGAACAGGGGTACAGTTGCAACAGTAATAAACTGTAAGTAGTAGAGAGCTCTATTTTTAGGATTTTTTTGACAAACCACCCCTCACTTATTTGTGCTGTTCTGCCAGCATACTTACGATGGGGAAACTATATGAAGAAAACACACAGTTTTCTGAGTGACTGGCTGAGTAGTTTTTAAATCTCTGTTTTAGTGCTGCTGTTTACTTTCTGAAATATTAGGAAACGGCCAGAAAAGGTAACTGGGAGATAAATTCTGCTGAAATCTTTCATCCGGTGTGGTTTTTCAAGCAGATGTATTAAACAACAGGAAGAGAATTCTGCTTTCTAACAGAAGTCATGCAGGTAAGAAACCGAGGTGAAGTTTCAATCATGGATAAAAGAGTAATCTTTTCACTGCTCTTACAGCTTGGTGGCTACAATGGAAAGCAGATGAACTTCTCCCAGTACACTGCTGGACCACCCTGGAGAACCCAGGGCTTGGAAGGGAGATGTGTCTGTCCATGAATCTTCCATCTTTTCTGAAATCTGTTGAGTTTTCAAACATCGTTATTGAATTTTTATCCTAGCTCAAGCTTGTAACAATGTAGAAGATGAAACTGTGGGCCAAGTGAGAGAAAAGAGTATCTTGATGACAAGATACATGGCTCAGAGTTCCTCAGGACGTGTGTCGTTAGGATTAACACGGTGCTAGCAAATGTTGGACGGAAGAGCTCTGCAGTAATGCTCAAGTGGATTATCTGATTAAATCTTCCATCTGCAACTTCTATGATCCTTCAGTAGTCAGAAATAGATGAAGGAGAGATTGCAAAAAATTATGCCTGAGCCTGATAAATTAATATATCTGAGGAGAAAGTTTTAAATAAGACTCTGCATATTTACTCCTTCGTGTGGTTTTGGCACCACAGGCCAGTAGATCTTATCATGAAGATATTAAAGATATGTCTTTTCTTTCCACTTGACCCACATTTCCTTTCGCTTGACTGGTTGCAAGTTTGTGATAAATTATAAAATACCCCAAGAACACCGAAACAGTGCTAAAAAAATGTTGTTGTTGTTGTTGTTATAAAATTGTCTATTTTTGCACCGTCCTTCACCTTCTCCCCTGCCTCCCTGTGGGCCTCATAATCTCTTAGCCTCGCCTCCCCCAAAAGCATGACCAAAAAATAGCAGCATTACACACCCTGCCCCTCACCAGGCCTTTGCCCCTTAGCTCCTCCTTAGGCTCCATAGAGTTTGCCCAGCCACCTCCCTGCCCTTCCAACAGCTCTCCAGCTCCTTCATGCAGCACTGAAAGCTTCTTTCCCTTTGGGTGGTCTCTGCTTCTCCCTTAGGTCCAGAAGGACTGGGAGGAAGGGTGTGATAAACAGCAAGGGAGGAAGCTTGCTACTGGGAATTTCCTTCTTCATCAGCTCCTCTGAAGCCTCTGCTTGGAGGGATTTTTGCTGGGCCAACCACAGAAGTGTTTGGAGGCATAAGCCTCCATAGACAGGATCTTCCACCTTGTTTAGGCCTAACATCACAGGGACGGTCCCTACCAAAATCAGCACGGTCCATGCCACAATACAATCGTCAGTTCGTGCTGATCTGTTATCCTAACAGTGATCTGGGATATTTTCCCTTATTTGTTCCTCATAAACTAAACCACTGAGTTATTGATATCTCCATTATAAGGAAGTGGTTAAATTCCCTCACGGCTCTGATACCGTCATTAATTTAGAGGTCACTTCATGTGCTGTGTGACAGCTGTGAGCATTGATTCTGCTGGTCCCCAGGGGTTGTGCACTGCCCTGGGCTGCTCTGCCTTGGGTATTCTCATTACTTGAGAGAGGATGGCTCATCTATTGAAGCTCTGGCACAAATATACATAAGAAGGAAAGCAGAAAAAACTCTGCGCGATTAGACTTCAGCGTCTTTAATGTTAACACTATGACTGTAGCACATTTCAATACATGTACCTGATGTTGCCACTAGAAAGATGTGTTAAATACTGTGGATGAAATAATTTTAAAGGGGACTGCAACTTATTCTCTAAGTTAGAGAAATGAGGTAGTCAGGATATGAAAATGTAACATGGTGAGCTAACACAAGGAAAGTAATTTCGCTGGCAGCTCTCGATCTTTCCAGGGCGATTTAGGGTATGCACATCGCAGAACCTGGCAGTCAGGAGAAAACAGACGACTGGCTGACTTACATTTAGTTCCTTGCCTTTCAACTTTCAATAGCAATGGTGAACTCTGGCCACAGCAGTTGAATGGGAGTTTATGACCAATTGAGGTTATTGGGCCTTGGCCTTAGGTCAGCAGGTCTCTAGGGGGTCATTAATCTCTATGAAATGCTTTGCATCTCTTTTGTTGCTGTTTAAATGATGAGAAACTGTGAATCACAAGAGTGTCATTGTCATATATCAAGTGTGTCGAGGTTGGTAAATCTGAAATAAATCAACAGAGGCAAAGTGATCTCTAATTATAAGTTTGTCCCTATTCACCTGTACCTTGTTGTTTCTGTTGTACAGCTGGTGGGTGGGCTGAACTGAAAGATAATGTGAAATAAAGATTGCAAGGCTTTTCAGAAAGAAAGAAAAATATGCTGGAAAATACAATATACAATGCAGTTTATTAAACAAGGTCTCTAGCCTCTTGTATCTGAGATACACTTGATATTGGCAGCAGTCTTGGAGCAGGGGTGAGGCATAAAGAGAGCGAGAAAACAGTGAAAGAGGGAGTGTATTTTACATAGTTCTCATCTTCAGCAAAAGACAAAAGAAAACATGAAATGAAACAGTTTTTTAGTAGATTATGCACTCCCAGTAGCAAATAAAACTCTTCTGAGAATTCTTAACTTCATGTTAAATTGGCCACAATGGGAAAAAAGGGGGGAAAAGAACCAATGAGAAAGGGAAGCTGCTGTGAGCAACAAGTGTTATTTACTAAAATGAAAAGTCCGGTACACCTTTCAGGGCAAAGCTAAGGCAGCATTGTACATGTCAAGTGCTTATGGCCCTAAACTGAGCAATTGATACAAAATTTCCCAACATTGAGTGTAAAAATTTGCCCCTCTGCAGAATGCCTTTTCACTACGCAAGGTTGTGTCTGCTGGCTGGAATGGACACATGGAGCGATTTTGGCAGCTAAGATACCACTGACCTCTGCTGGGAGGAATCAGACACATTCAGCTTTTGTCATGGGCCCTGTGCCGCCCAGATGTGATGGAGATTCCTCTGGCAGGGGCAGACACTTGTGTATGTATGTGTGTGTGTGTATATATATATATATATATATATATATGCACACCTATGTGCAGCAGCACGCACCTTCCATCCTTGCTGCCACTGCAATTTCCCACGTGGCCAAGCTCTGCAAAACAGTAAAATCCATCCCAGTATTTTAAAAAAAGAAGTTTTCTTTGCAGTGAGGAAGACTTAGACCTACTAAAGAGAAGCATCCCTAGCAGTTCCCATTGGATATAACATCATACACATGTAAACATACAAGATTCAGGGATCTTTGTGTTTCTAAGAGTTGAAGGGTGAGGATGGGGTCCTAAAGGTCTGGCTGGTAACTAATACAACTGAAAAGCGAAGGTTTTTGTGATGACTGTCACATCTTCCAGATGGCTCCTAATGAACACATTACAAATGCACTGAGCATGAGCAATACAGTTTTAGATAAGTAAAGGTTTAAACTGGCAATGCACAAAATATGTGGGGAAAACAGACAGACTGTGCAAATAAAAGAGCTCAAATAAAGAAGTTGCATAGAGGAATCACATCTTTCCCACTCGAATAGGGCTAGCACTGAATCATTTTGAAAGTAAAGAAAAAAGACCTTTCTCTTCATGCCATCCAGTGTAGGCATGTCCTGTCGGTGGCTCAGGGAAGAACACAAGATGGAAACAGTTCATAGGAGAAAGCAGTTAGACGAGAAGGGTCAGAGTTTATAAGCTGAATGAATTTCTTCACTTATAATGAGTGGCATGAAATAATTACTGTAGACTAGAAAACAAATGAGATGACCCTGCAATGGAACAGCAAAGGAAAGTCAAAGTACCATATGAAATTTTGTTTAATAATAGCTCAGGTTGAAAGTAGTGCAGGCCATACAATTAACAGTGCACAGAACGGGACTACATCTGAGATCTGCTTTGTCCATGAAGAAATGTCAGTTTATGATGGAGCAACAAATCATTCAGATTGAACAAAAAATGTAGACGAGCAGGATTTATTCTCTTACTGAAATATTCTAGCAGCATTCCAGCTATCTATCTATTACAGGAATTTATTGCCACAAGGACAGAAGATGAATCAGGTGTTAAGACTGGAGATAGCAATGAAAAGACATGTCTTGATTATACTAAAAAAGGAATGACAAGATTTAATAAGGCAAGACTTAGTGAGGTTGAAGGAGAGAAAAGAGTCCACATGGCAAGACAGAGAGAAGAAAATGGAGTTGTCCACAGTGACAGATGATGCAGAAAGGCCAAAGGGAAAAGATCTGGGTTTCATCTTAAAGAACTTGCATTGAGATGGTGGATAGACATGCAAAAGCAAACATCAAAGAAATTAAATGCAAAGCTGTGAAGTTGATCTGGGTTTGAGGCTAGGGCAGAGAAAAAGTTTCTGAAACTCTGGAAGAAAGTACAGTTGCCATTAGAGAATATACAAGAGGACATCATGCTAAGGCACATGGAAAACAAGGAGGTGAATGGTGACAGCCAGCATGGCTTCACTAAGGACAAACCATGCCTGACAAATTTGGTGGCCTGCTATGACGAGTTTACAGCATTGGTGGACAAGGAAAGAGCAACTGATGTCATCTACATGGACTTGTGCAAAGCATTTGACACTGTCCTGCATGAAATCCTTGTCTCTAAATTGGAGAGACATGAACTTGATGGATGAATCACCCATTGGTAAAGGAATTGGCTGGATAGTAGTACACAAAGAGTTGCGGTCAATGGCTCAATGTCCAGCTGGAGACAAGTGACGAGTGGTGTTCCTCAGGGGTTGGTGTTGGGACTGGCACTGTTTAACAGCTTTGTTGGCAACATGGACAGTGGGATTGAGAGCACCCTCATCAAGGCTGCCAACAACATCAAGCTGTGTGGCACAGCTCTGAGCAGATACAAATGCTGCTTAGTGCTTGGACAGTGCTTGGAGTGGTGCACAGAGGCTTGTGTGCAGTGGAAACAGCTCTGGCATATTTTAAAAACCTTGCCTAGCAAAATAAAAATGACAAGCTGTGTGTTGTGGTTGACATGCTGGAGGGAAGGGATGCCATCCAGAGGGGCCTTGACAGGCTTGAGAGGCGGGCCTGTGTGAACCACGTGAAGTCCAACAAGGCCAAGTGCAAGGTCCTGCACGTGGGTCAGGGCAATCCCAAGCACACGTACAGGCTGGGTGGAGAATGAGTTGAGCACAGCCCGGAGGAGAAGGACTTGGGGGTGTTAGTTGATGAGAAGCACAACATGACACAGCAATGTGTGCTTGCAGCCCAGAAGACCAACCGTATCCTGGGCTGCATCAAAAGAAGCGTGATCAGCAGGTCAAGGGAGGTGATTCTTCCCCTCTGCTCTGTTCTCATGAGACCCCACCTGGAGTACTGCATCCAGCTCTGGGGCCCCCAATACAAGAAGGACATGGACCTGTTGGAGCAAGTCCAGAGGAGGGCCACAAAAATGATCAGGGGTCTGGAGCACCTCTCCTATGAAGACAGGCTGAGAGAGTTGGAGTTGTTCAATCTGGAGAAGAGAAGGCTTCAGGAATACTTTATAGCAGCTTTCCAGTACCTGAATGGGCCTACAAGAGAGCTAGAGAGGGACTTTTTACAAGGGCATGTAATAATAGGATGAGGAGTAACAGTTTTAAACTGAAAAAGGGTAGATTTAGATTAGGTATTAGGAAGAAATTCTTCACAACGAGGGTGGTGAGACACTGGAACAGGTTGCCCAGAGAAGTTGTGTCTGCCCCCTTGCTGGAAGTGTTCAAGGCCAAGATGGATGGGGTTTTGAGCAACCTGGTGTAGTGGAAGGTGTCCCTGCCAATGGCAGGGGGATTGGAACTAGATGATCTTTAAGGTCTCTTCCAACCCAAACCATTCTACGATTCTATGAAAACAGAGAAATGAGAAGAGAAATCAGAACAGAGGAAAAATTTGTAAATATGCTACAGCCATTGAAGGAGGAGAGGAAGAAACCCTGTGGTTTTTTCTCTTCTAGCCATTCAAATGATCTGGCAATGTCTTCATCTAAGATGTTTCTTAAATATGGAGGGAAGCTGTTAGAAACAGAGGACACCAACAAGAAAGGGCTAGAGTCAAAAGAAAAGCTGGTTAGACTGTACCTCGAAGTGCAGCAGGAGTTAGTCCCATTGTTAGGCAGTAAATAACAAAGGCACCGGTTGGGAAACATTACTGATCAGCCATGGAGATACATCCTGCGCTAACCAAAATTTCCATGTGCCCTTCAGCTGCACCCTCTCACAGGCTGTTTGGCATCCTCCAAATGGGAGGTGGCAGAAAAGACAGCTGTGGCAAGCCCCACACGAAAAAGGAAAACCACATACTTCATTCTATACGGTGAGAAAAGCCAGTGGGTTACTTCTGCTTCTGACACCACAAATGCCTCCATAGGGTTGTCTGGACAACTGAAAACCCAGTTCCATGTCAATACAGCCAAAGAAGCCTAATGAGTCACTGAGCTGACCAGCTGCGAGAGGGGAGTCTCTGCTTGCATTCGTCATGCCTGGTGCCATTTGGGATGCCCTTGAGTATCCCAGGACTTATTGTCATGTCTATTAGCCCCATGAAGGTGGGTTGAATGACATTTAAAGGGCACTAAAGCCCTATGTGCGGGTGACTAAATGGGTGGGTGACCTTGGATCACCACTGTTGGAAATTTAGACCTCTTGCTGACATGGAGGTACTCTCACCTGGTTGTGTTAATGATCTACATCCTACCCAAACTGTGTGTGAGAGTAGCAAAGTACTGAGAATGTGTGGACCTGTTGAGAAACAGTTTTCCCTGCACCCTGAGATCTGTCAACTTCACATGACAGCTCCATGACCAGCCGGTGAACACTATCAGGGTTGCTTGGGAATGGGTTCATGCCAAGGAGGCTTTTCTCCTGCCAACAAAAAGTCTCTGGCAGCCTGGGTTTGTCCTATGCCTATCCTAGATTGGGTAGTTTGGAGATGGCTGTGCAATAAGAAGTGAAATATATGCTTTTGAGAAAACTTTTGGCCCACAGCTTTTTCCTAGGTTCCTCAGACTTCCCTTAGCTCAGTCCAGGTGGGTGGCAAATGCCCAGGGAAACGGCTGGCTGCAGCTGGAGTGCCTGATGGTGCCCGTGGCGTGGCTTGCTGTGCTGTGCTCGTTCCACCCCTTGTGACTGGCGATGCACTTTGCTGTAAGGACGTAGCATGCACTCCCGTATGGACATTTATATGAGTTCACTCCACACCTAGAGAATCCCAATGTATAATCACAGGTGGCTGTTTCTTGCTAAAAAGCTGTCTTGTATGCCTGGTGGCCCTCTCAGAAATGAGAGAGGCTGCTGACACAACCCTGAGCCCCTCTGTGCAACCAAATTTGCAGCAGATTTTCAAATCAGGTGCCGCTTCATCTGTCAGGTGCAGTATGATCTGGCGCTGCGAGTTCCTTAGCATATAGCAATTTTTCAAGGTAAGGATCAAGTAAATTAACAAGTGCTTAGCTGAGTATAAGTATCTATAGCAAAAGCTTTGCTGAGCTCATCTGGATATTTGGGTTTTGTTGACACCTGGTTTGCTTGTTTTATACAACCGAGATATTTCCTTGGGAGGTTAATACTTCTTAATCCTGCTTTATAAATTGAATTTGCAAGTCTCCATTGCACACACGTCCAGGGCATGTATATGTGTGTGCACAGGTGTGGCAGAAGAAAGAGACAGAAATAGTTGTCAGGCTAATACACAAATGTTTCTAAGAATCAGGGAGTTCTCCTTTTAAGACGACCTTATTGATGACTCCCTTTGTTTAGATCACAGACACATTACTGTCTTGAATTCTTGAATTTTGGACCTTGGTAGGTGGGCAGGTGTCTGTAAAATGGAACATGCAGAGATATGCTGAATGGGTGAGGTATATGGAGATATGTCTGACTCCAACAACATGCCATAAAGGAAAAAAACATTTTGAACTGTCACTCATGAGACCTTAGTTCTGCGTGTGTATGTGTATGTATGAGCACGTATGTGCTGGGGAGCAATGGGAGGATTTGAGACCTCACCACATTACCTCTATGAAGAAAATCTTCCAGGCTTCCTCCACCTACCAAATCCAGTGGCATCCTCAAGCAAGCAGGAACGCATCCTGACTATCCGCCCATTAGTTCTTTACCGGGAAATCACTTTTCCTTCTACTGTGGGAAACCAAGATCTTTCATAATAGGAAGAAACACTGAATCTCTGTTTTTCCCATGGCACCTACAGTTTCCTGTACCCTGCTCCTGCTCCCAGTGCAAAAATCCCACACCTTCTGTGTCTCTTACTATACCAGCATGTTGATTGTCTAGCTAGCAGGACAAAACTATCCCCAAAGTGGCTACTGGGGGTTCTCATTGATAAATCTCCTGGTTCCTCTGCTTGGGGAGGCTCTGAAGTTTATGGAATGTAGTTACCACATGCAACGGGTGCTCAGATGCCTCCTTCATCCCTCTCCATCATTTGTTAAGCAGGTTCAAATCTTGAATCATCTTTCACAAGAGGTTCCAGCCTAGGAGCGCCCACGAGTATCCTCAAGGTCCTTTGAATATGAGCAGGTAACAGGAGCGACCTATAAGCAGCTAAGAATTTTTTATTCACCTTCATTTCCTAACATGCTCCTTTTGCTTCTCCTTCCTCCAGAGTTGTAGCCTGTGAGTAATGCGATTTGTCTGTGATAACCCATAATTAATTGACTTACAAATTTAATCTGTATATCTTCCTTGCAGAGTTACTTTGCATATGGCTGAAAGCACCAGAACAAAATGACCCCAAAAGGGACAGTAACAGCCCATTTCTCCTCCCCATTCACTTAATTTTCTGATGAAAATTCTATATTCACCTGGATGCTTTCCCAGTTATTGGCCAATTTACAATTCCATCACTAATAAGTTGAAAAATATGCCTTGTCCCTCCAGAAACACGTCAGCAGCTCTCACTTTGGCTCCACCTCGCAATGACTGATGCAGCTAATCCTAACTTTCCTGCAGGCAAGGTCACAGGCAGTAGTACCACAGATTGCCTTTGAGCTTTGCAATTGGGTCTCGTTTGCCTGTGCAGCCCCTTCCTCTTCTGCCTGACCCCCACATTCAGTCCAGTTCTGCTGCTAGTGTTTTGGGAGCTCTGAGACAGCAACGAACGACTCTTGAAAGGCCGCGGAGGGATCTCAGTCATGGACACATCCCAGGTTGTTGGGGATTTCCAACCCAGCGGTCAGGATCCCCTTTCTGCTGTCAGTTGGGAGCTTTGCAGATTTGTGCTGCTCACTGTGGGCAGAGTCCTGTGGACTCTGCATCTTGCCTCTGCTGCAAACCCTAAAAGGTTAGAGACAGAGTGCAGAGAATTAATTTCTTTTTATATGGTTTTGTATATAGATATATTTATGAAGTAAAAGAAAGACATGTCAGGCTAGGAGATTGTCATGTAAGTAGGAGGTCATGTTACTCCTGCCTCTGGCAGCCACTCCTGGTGACAGACTGATTTTGCTCCATTTCCATGTAAGGCAAGTCTAAGTCCATACACAAATGGACAGAAATGAATTTCCTTGGAAATTAAGCCTGAACATAAAATTCACACATCTCTCAGCTGGTGGTGGCTGTGAAGGCTTCTTGCCCAAACAGATCAGCAAGGTCCCTGGTCTCAGAGCCTTCAGAGAGTTTATCTTTTTGGAAATGCAAGCATGCAACAGGGAAACCTGGGCTCTTCAGGATTCTCGTAGCAACCTTGCCCAGATATTTTGGGTCCAAACCCCATGGCACCTGGGAGCCACGGATCAGACTGCCAGGGTCAGCTCTGAATGTTTCTGTTTGATAATATCATACCGTCTCACCTTCCAGCTGCTGCACAGCATCATTTTTACAGGGTATGCCTGGACAGAGTCTCTATTCACTGAGAACTTACCTGGGATAATTTCTGAAAGGAGCCTATAAGGCCAAGCCAACACATGCTGATGCTCTGCCCCAGGAGAACATGATACTCATCCTTGATAGGTATCCGGAAAGACCCACCTTCTGGAAACATGGCTTGAGTTTTGAGTCCTTTCTGTGAATTTCAACTTTCTTTGTCTTTCCAGGTGCATTGACATTTCCAAGCCTTGTGCTGTGCAAGGACTCTGATTGACACCAATCACCTCTCGTTTTGTCCTTTCTTTGGAGTGCTGACGACTGGAAATGTAAGAGCTCAGACCTCCACTCTCACATGTCACTGTGCATCCACATCATCCCATCACCATGGAATTGCTCTAACGTAGTGGGAGCCACAGGAGCCAGCAGAATCTCTTGACAGGTCTGGCAGATATTTTTAATTGTTTAACAGCATTAATTTAACAGCCTTAAATCTGTCAGTGCTGGCACAGGACCATATTTGTCCTCAAATCCCAGAAGGCTTTCTCTGCATTTTAATGTGTATTTTGAGTGTATGCAATTTGCTGGTACACTGTATTTTTAGCAAGAAGATAGGCTTCTTTTGTATTGGCTCAGGAAGGTGAAAGTTTATCATTTAAACAGCTTGGTGTTGTCATCTGTACCTAGGTATTTACTTTTATGAGCTTGCTTTGTCTGCTGCTATGTAATGGCTGCATTTTAAACACTTTCATTGCTTTATTGAAAAATCGTATTTAGAAACACCAGACTTAAGCAGCGGTTAATAGTATGAGGTCTATCTAAACATCTAAGCGATGAAGCAGGATTTACAGAATCACAGAACCACAGAATGGTAGGGGTTGGAAGGGACCTCTGGAGATCACCCAGTCCAACACCCCTGCTAAAGCAGGTGACCCTAGAGCAGGTTGCACAGGAATGCGTCCAGGCAGGGTTTGAATATCTCCAGAGAAGGAGACTCCACAGCCTCTCTGGGCAGCCTGTTCCAGGGCTCGGTCACCCTCACAGTAAAGACGTTCTTCCTCATGTTCAGGTGGAGCTGCTGGTGCTCCAGTTTGTGTCTGTTGCCCCTTGTCCTGTTGCTAAACCCCTGAAAAGAGTCTGGCCCTGTCCTCTTGACACCCACCCTCTAGACATTGATCAGCATTGATAAAATCCCCTCTCAGTCTTCTCTTCTCCAGGCTGAAGAGACCCAGCTGTCTCAGCCTTTCCTCACATGAGAGATGCTCCACTCCCCTCATCATCTTCATAGCCTCCCTCTGCACTCTCTCCAGTAGTTCCCTGTCTCTCTTGAACTGGGGAGCCCAGGACTGGACACAGTACTCCAGATGCGGCCTCACCAGGGCAGAGTAGAGGGGGAGGTCACCTGCCTCGACCTGTTGGCCACACTCTTAATGCACCCCAGGATACCCTTGGCCTTCTTGGCCACAGAGCACATTGCTGGCTTATGGTTAACCTGTTTTCCAGCAGCACTCCCAGGTCCTTCTCTGAAGAGCTGCTTTCCAGCAGGTCAACCCCCAGCCTGTACTGGTGCGTGGGATTGTTCCTCCCCAGGTGCAGGACCCTACACTTGTCTTTGCTGAACTTCATCAGGTTCCTCTCTGCCCAGCTCTCCAGCCTGTCCAGGTCACACTGAATGACAGCACAGCCTTCTGGTGAGTAAGCCGCTCTCCCCAGCTTTGTATCATCAGCAAACTTGCTGAGGGTACATTCTGTCCATTCATCCAGGTCACTGATGAATGTATTCAACAGGACTGGACCCAGCACTGACCCCTGGAGAACACTGCTAGTCACAAACCTCCAACTAGACTCTGCACTGGTGATGACAACCCTCTGCGCTCTGCCATTCAGCCAGTTCTCGATCCACCTCACTGTCCACTCATCTAACCCACACTTCCTAAGCTTACCTATGAGGATGTTGTGGGAGACAGTGTCAAAAGCCTTGCTGAAGTTGCTGTAGACAACATCCATTGCTCACCTCTCATCTACCCAGCCAGTCATGCCATTACAGAAGGCTATCAGATCTGTCAAGAAGGATTTTCCCTTGGTGAATCCATGTTGACTACTTCTGATAGCCTTCTTTTCCTCTACATGCTTAGAGATGACATCCAGAATGAGCCGTTACATCCCCTTTCCAGGGATGGAGGTGAGGCTGACTGGCCTGTAGTTTCTCGGGTCCTCCTTCTTGCCCTTTTTGAAGATTGGAGTGAGATCAGCTTTTCTCCAATCCTCAGGCACCTTTCCTGTTTTCCACAGCTTTTCAAAGATGGTGGAGAGTGGTTTGTCAGTAACATCTGCCAGCTCCCTCAGCACTCATGGGTGCATCCTGTCGGAGCATATGGATTGTTGTGTCCAGTTTGGCTAAGTCATCTCTAACCCAACCCTCCTAGACCAGGGGAAAGTCTTTCTTTCTCCAGACTTTCTCTCTTACTTCCAGGGACTGGGAATCCTGAGGGCCAGCCTTAGCAGTGAAGGCTGAAGCAAAGAAGACATTCAGTAATTCCACCTTCTTCATATCTTCCGTCACCAGGGCACTCACCTCATCCAGCAGCTGGCCCACATTTTCTCTAGTCTTCCTTTTGCTACTGATGTACCTGAAGAAGCCTTTCCTGTTGTCCTTGACAACCCCTGTCAGATTTAATTCCAAGTGGGCCTTAGCCTTCCTTATTGTATACTCACACCTGCAGAACTCCAACTGTGAAACGAGCTGCTGCTTCTTACTCTTTTCAGTCTTCTTTCCAGCTATTACTCATCTATATTATTGTGTCATATGCACCGCAGCCTTGGGAAAATATGCAGCCAGGCTCAGGGCTGCTAATTCTTTGAATTGTTAACAGTCCATAGGTCTAAGTAAAGTATCTTCCCAAGAACTAATATTTGAGCAAAACCTTTTAGACTAGTGCATCAGACTCGCTTTCCCTCTCTACCTGATATGTAACACTTTCCCATCATGTAAGTGCTGAGTTGTATTGGGTTTATATAGCAGTCATACTGAGACTGACGTACGCTAAGCTTTTCTATACAGCTTCTCTATCTGCAGCATGCATCTTCCTCCCTGCCATTGAACGGCTTTCCTTCCTGGACTTTATGAATAAGATTTTCTTTCTGCCTCACTTTCTCTCTCTCGTTTGTCCCTTTTCTTTTCCTTTGCTTGTACTTTTCTGTACAGCCCACTGTTTCTCCTTCTTTTTCCTGTTTCTCATTTCCATGCCAATGTATGCTTTCCTTCCCTTTACTCCCCTCTTCCTTTCCTTGGGTTTCTGCCCCAACACCTATTTTCTGTGGCTGGAGAAGTGACAGTTTAACTGATGATGGAAGTTAACACCAAAATACAATTATAACCATAACCCTAGAACTGAAGACCATCTTTCAGCATCCATTCTGGTACAAAGATCTTACCCCGCAAGGTAATAATTTTATCAGCATCACCTTTCCCTGATCCTCCTCGTCAAGGTCACATCCTGATCCTTGGATTTCCCATGGTCCCAGCAGTAGCAGTGAGTAGCAGCAGTAGAAGTAAGTCTGCCTGGCCGACTTCCCGCCCTTCCTCCCCTGGGACAGGCCATTCGCAAGACATGTTGCTCAGCCTCTGACACCCATTTTTCATCTGGCAGAAATGTGGAAAGCCAAAGAGAGCTGTCCCCTGGGAAAAGTCCAAGCCTGGTGTCACAAGCTGACACATACTATGATGTTTCTATTTCCTTTCCTGGTTCCCCTTCTCCTCACCACTTTTATTTCCTGCTTGCATGTTCTTTCTCTTTTCTTCTGTTGTCCCCTGCTTCTCTGTCTTCACGTTGTTTCTTTTCTGCACATGCTGGTACAGCAGATGGGAAAGTCATCTTCGACCGTGTTGATCATGCTGGTCTTCCCAGAAAGCTGCTCCCTGCCAACTAATTTATAGACCTATCCCTGCCTGAACCCATTTCAGGCTTCTGAGGTTGGTGTGACGACATCCACATCCTCTGATGTTACCTGCAAGAAAAAGGTTTCAGTATCTCCCTCAAGCTGAGGAGCACTTACTGACCAGCTCTTGGTCAGTACTGCTACTTTAGAAAGAGAAAAAGAGATGTTGGTAGACGAGGCCAATAAAAACCTAACAGTCATTTATCCTTGTCTAAAGAAAGGCCACAGCAAGTAGTGCTGGAGGAAGGAGCTGGAAGCTGGAGGGTACTTTACACTCTGGGTCCTCCAGAATCAGACCTGAAACTCACTGCTTTTTACGTTATTATTGACAATCCTATCACCAAAAGTGGGCACACAATAGACAATTTAAAGAAAAAAGAACTTCTACATCATGCTGAAAAGCCTGTGGGAAATGGAAATCAGGAGTAATCTCAGTAGTGCAAAACATGAGACCACATACTCTTTGAGCATCTCCACGTTACTAGCTAAAAGAGAGCCAGGTCAAGCCCAGAATCTGATTATCTGCTTCTCTGCAAGCCTGTTATTTCACTGCTGACTCTATTTTGGAGGGCTCCAAATGGTTGTCTCCACGGCAGTTCTACATGACAGCATGAGTGCGAGTTGGTCCAGGCTGCTTGGCCTCATCTGTGTCCATCAATGCAGTCATCGCCATAAAGACTCATGACAGAGAGCAGATGGATGATCCTCCTTTGGTGGAAAAAGCAAGAGTGGGTGGATAGAGGTATACTAGCTGGCCACAAGGCAAATATGAACCCCAGGAGCACCATGTAACCATGAAAAAATCCAGTGTTGTTTGGAGATGTGACAGTCCAGTAATTTATCCTTCATCCCAGCAAAGGCAGGAAAAAATGTGTCATTGTGGATTTTTATTTCATTTGACCTAAAAGAGCATGTACGTTCCTGAACATGCATGTCCAGGAAGATGCACTCAGCCTCAAACCAGTGCAGAGAAGAATGACCAGGATGATCAGGCTACTGGAGACACCATGCCAAGAGTATGTGATGTGTTTAACCTAGCAAAAACTAAACCAAAAAGTTTCCCTTTGGTAATATATCTGGCAGATAACTTTCAGATGGAGAAAAACAACTATGCAAAGCACAGGAAAGTGTCAAAGCATCCACAACTGCATGTAGAGCAGAAATTGGAAAATTGTTTCTTGCCATCAAAGCACCATCATCTGGAAAAAGAGTGTCAAAGAAATGTTTTCCTATAGTAGTCTAACAGCTTTTCAGCTGCCTCTGATCAGTTTGTTTACATGGACATATATGCTGGAGCACTGTGTCCAGTTCTGGGCTCGCCAGTTCAAGAGAGACAGGGAACGACTGGAGAGAGTCCAGAGGAGGGCTACAAAGGTGATGAGGGGTCTGGAGCATCTCTCTTCTGAGGAAAGGCTGAGAGAGCTGGGTCTGTTCAGCCTGGAGAAGAGAAGACTGAGAGAGGATCTTATCAATGCTGATCAATATCTAGAGGGCAGGTGTCAAGAGGATGGGGCCAGGCTCTTTTCAGTGGTGCCTGGAGACAGGACAAGGGGCAACGGGCACAAACTGGAGCACAGAAAGTTCCACCTGAACATGAGGAAGAACTTTGCTGTGATGGTAACAGAGCCCTGGAACAGGCTGCTCAGAGAGGTTGTGGAGTCTCCTTCCTTGGAGATATTCAAACCCCACCTGGATGTTTTCCTATGCACCCTGCTCTAGGGGCACCTGCTTTAGCAAGGGGTTTGGACTAGATGGTCTCTAGAGGTCCCTTCCAACCCCTACTATTCTGTGATTCTGTGTTGTTGCTAGCAACAGAACGGCATCATTTCCCAGATCTCTTCCAGTGCTGTGTCTCTGCAGTATTCATGAGAGAGCACTGAGAGACTGAAGATGGGATTTGTTTTGCCTAAGTGTAGCTACCTGTAAGATAGAAAAAAGGACTGAGCTAATCACCCTGAGCTGCCATTAAAATCAATGGGGGCAACTCATACATTCCCTGAATTAGGGTGGAACAAGCCAGTGCTGTGAATGCCCATCTTCTGCTGATCATGCAGGGAACAAAGAGGGATATGCCCAGATTTCTCCATCTATCTTGCAGACATCTGAAGCTCAGTGAATCCCATGTCTGGTTTATCCAATTATCCCACAGTGGTCCAGCACCCGGTTTGCAAGGTGAAGTCAGAGCAAAGAGTTGTGTTTCCTCTAGTGGGCTGGTTTAGGCAAGGGCTCTCTGCAAATAAAGCAATAGCTAAAGTCACCCACCTGTGATCACCACCGTTGCACTGCACAATAAGGCAGCATCTGTCTGTTGGCTGACCTAAACAGAAAGAGCCGAAAGAGCGTGCGTCGCAATGCTTCCAAAAGAAATTATCTGAATTACAGCCAGAGATAGCATCGCTGGTTTTCCACTACTCAGCTTATTAGGAAACCACTAGTAACCATAAGCGTCAGAAATATAGACAACTCTTGAGCCTCAGTCTTGCAGGATGACTCACGGAGCAGGTGGTGATGTCTTGACTGACACTAGCGCTGACCCTTGCAGCCTGCGTTTGCACAGGAAACCTGTGCCAGCCGTTCGCGCCAGGGAAGCTCTGCTGGTGGAGCGGCCACCAGCGGTTTGCAGGCAGCGATCAGCAGGCAACAAACCTGCGTGAGGATGGGAGGAAGGAGGAGTTGACTTTCACAAGTACAGAGCAAAACCCACCTGGAGGGAGAAAGTCAAAGGGAAGCAGTTCTTGCAATGGAGCACGTTGGGGAGATGGCAAGGAACTGAGCTGGTTTCTTACATCTCAAACCTGGGAGACATTATTTCTGTTTTATTATGCGCTACATTTTATGGGAAGAAATGACACCGTGCTTAGTTTGCTAGAGTTCACAGTCCTCTTCACAGTCCTCCCGCTTGGGACACATGTCTCCAGCTGAGGCTATCCAAGGTGAATCTCCTGCACCGGAGTTTTATACCTCACCATAGACAGATGTACTCGTGATGCTTTAAATGTACACCTCACTATGTGACCTCTTTATATCTCTCTGTACTTTGCAGAGTTAGGTTTACTATCCTAGAGTGGTTTATGAGATGGAAATCTCTGCTCTTTAAGGTAGTGTTTTGCTGATTGCCACACAGTTCTGGTTCGAACTTTGGACTTTGTCTCTACACCTGTCCTATGCAGATTTATTGTACACCACAGTACAGCACAGAAACATTGAGGTCTAAATAATCCGACTAATTTTAATGTGACTTGGCCCAGGAAAGCATCTGGCCACACCAGAACACGGCTCCGTGCACATGAATTTGACCTTCCTACAGTTATGATCTTCATACTCACTTCTCCTCCTACTCAAACTTTTTTACCTGTCTATTAACATCCTTTTTTATGCTGCTTGTTTTTGGGGACTTACTAAGTACTCTGCTTGAATTTTGAAAATATAGCATCAGTGTAGTTTGCATCTTATTTTATATTTTTCCACATTTGCCAGAGGCAGCTGGGCAATCCCACGGCATATGAGCAAAAGTCCCCAGAGCAGCAGAACAATCTGACTGTGTTCTGTTACCACCTCCGCTTATGGCACATCTTTTCTGAAACAATAAAATTTGATTGCTTCTTATACATTTGTGTATGGGAAGAAGATATAATACTGTCTTCTGCTGGAGGAAGATTATATTGGCCTTCAAATCAATTTCAATTTCTCATGAGTCTTCAATATAATTTTATTTCATCTTTATTTTGGGGTATTACATTTTCATCGCTTCATTCTACTTTAAAATTTGGAATTCTCCTGATGCCTTCCACAATGATAAATTAGTTGTAATTGGGAACAATGCTCTTGATGGGAGAGAGTGGTTTTAGGTTAAAAGTCCTAAATATTTTAATAGAATCTCTTCACTTTCTTCAGTGTCGTATAGAAGGGTTTGAATTTTTGCTAGAACTCTTTCTTTTCCTCGTGTAAATGGAAGTGCTCAGGAATCCAGCCAGTGTGCAGCTCTCTCCAGTGGATCTTGCACAGAATTTCTGAATGTCTAATGTTCAGCCTTAACACTGTTGTTTACTCACACTGGTAGTGCATGCACTGAACACAGACATTTGCATTTCGGAAAGTGATATGTCCACATTTGGGAACGATGCTTTCTGCTTTCCTCTGGACATGTAAAACCCCCAACAGCACATTTAATCTGATTGATAGCAGATTTGATTGTTTTTTTAACATACTGTGCTCTCTTAGAAGGATCTATGGATCCTGCCAGCCTGCAGTAGGAGCAAGAAACATTGTTTTATTATACTAGCATCAGGCCAAAAATCTGTTCTTAATTTCATAGCTGTCAGTAGAGATTTTTGAAATCTTTTCCACGTGGTTTTCATGTGTGTGAAAAATAGAAAACTTGTCAACTTAAAAAAGGCAGCAGATGGTATGTCAAAGATTTTGCCTGTCACCTCAGGCCAAAGTGGAGTCCTGATGAAACTGGAAGTAGAAATTCTCTTGTAATAAGGATGTTAAGAAAAATGTAGCAAGATTCAGGACAAGAGGTTTTGGCGTTCATTTTTGTATTGTCCCTCAGTGAGGAACGAGTTTCACCAGTGCAGGTATAAACTTTGATACAACACCTAGGGACCAAAGTTTCACTTTCTTGTACTTCAGCTCTGCATTGCAATTTGGTGGTGGAGCAGGGATTATTGGCTAGTCCCAAATGTGTTCTTTTTAAAAATTCATTACTGGGATATTAATGGAATAAGGTTATGTACAACATCATTAATTTTGAAAAGTTTGGTGCTGACTACCGAATATTTATACATTGACTTTGCAAATTAAGATCTACGGTCATGTATACAGATATATGAACACATAAAAGTAAATTAATAAATAAATGAGACATATGTTCCTGCGTATGTGTATATATACAAATATACACATGCTTTTTCTCAATGCTCTACATGACTGAAAATACTTAACCTTCTCACTTATTATGGTTAAGGTATTTTAATTTTCTTCTGCTGCCTTTAATTAGCAGATGCTATATATAAAATCCAAGACTAATAAATGGGATCTCATCAATGCTTATAAATATCTAAAGGGTGGGTGTCAAGATGATAGGGCCAGGCTCTTTTCAGTGGTGCCCAGCAACAGGACAAGGGGCAACAGGCACAAACTGGAGCACAGAAAGTTCCACCTGAACATGAGGAAGAACTTCTTTGCTGTGATGGTAACAGAGCCCTGGCACAGGCTGCCCAGGGAGGCTGTGGAGTCTCCTTCTCTGGAGATATTCAAAACCCATCTGGACGTGTTCCTGTGCACCCTGCTGTGGGGGCACCTGCTTTGTGAGGGAGGTTGGACTGGGTGATCTCCAGAGGTCCCTTCCAACCCCTACCATTCTGTGGTTCTGTAATTCTGTGCACTGAGAAATTAGGAATCAGGCTGCGCACTTCAAAGGCAAATATGTTATAACACTATGTGATGGCAATGGTAATGCCCATTACAAGCCAGAAATTAAACATCTTGAAACATCCCAAGTATGAAACATGACGAATTTTCTTGGTTGTGAGGTATAGTCCAAGCATCTAGAGCGTACTCCTCTGTGACTTCTGAGACTCCTTCCTGGTAGACTAGTTCACACTAGATGAATTTCTGAAATTGAAATGTTGCCATGACTATCTATTGCTGGTAGAGGTTTCATAAGTTNAACATCCCGAGTATGAAACATGACGAATTTTCTTGGTTGTGAGGTATAGTCCAAGCATCTAGAGCGTACTCCTCTGTGACTTCTGAGACTCCTTCCTGGTAGACTAGTTCACACTAGATGAATTTCTGAAATTGAAATGTTGCCATGACTATCTATTGCTGGTAGAGGTTTCATAAGTTCCTCGCTTTTTACTGTTTTCTGAGAAATTGTGGCATTATTCCTCTGACTGTTGGTTTCTCTTCACCCTGTGACCCTAGTTCCTTATGAAACATGCAGCTGGGCATGCCATAAAGTCGGTATTCGTCAAGCTTGGCTTAAAATTTTCCCTCTTGTTCCCCATCTGTTGGGTTGCCAAGGTAAGGAAGGTGTCATGTGCCTGTTTGTGTGGGGAGGGCGGCAGGGAAGATTGACAGATGGCCTTCAAGCTGCCCAGGAGGTGCAGGAATGACAGCCACCCTTGCCCCTTCTCTTCTGACCAGGTACAAACCCTCTGTCAGCATGTCTGGGACTGTCTCCAAAGCCGTGTCGTCCCATGGGTCCTGTCCGTAGATGGAGCATAAACTTTAGGAGTGGAAACAGCAAGGTGTACTGGCCCAAGAGAGGACATGGGAGAGAGAGTATTTTGATTTAGGACCTCCCTTTTATAGGTGGGTTTCTTTGCAGTGATCTTACTGGTTTGGTCGAATGAGTAGCTGTGTGTGCAGTCTTGCCTTAGAAGATGACTTAAGAGGACACAATTGCCTAAGGGCTTTCATGCAGATCCTTTGGTTTTTTTTAAAGGCACTTACTGCTGGTTCACTCACTGGAAAAGGTCTTACTTGGGGAGTGGTGTTTGGAAAGGCTTGTATAGATGATGTCTGTCTTTTTCTCAGCATGCTGGTGGCCCTGATGTCAGCACAGTTGATGATGGGTTAGGAGTAGGGTCCACCCAGGGGCATTGCAGTGCTGCCTTGGCTTAAGGCCATGGGAGAACTCTATGGTGGAAGGTGGCTTTGAGGGCCTGCTTTTTGCTCATGACTTTGGAGAAGCCCGAGATAATTTGGGGGGAGAGAACAATAACACTTTTCAGTTCTTGCTGGTGTAAAGTGCATCACTGGAACTGAGGAAAGTCCAGCATTTCCACATTTATACCCTTCCATAGCACAGCGCAAAGAACACCTTCTTCCCTCTACTGCCAGGCTGCCCTTGTCATGTGCTTGTGTGCTGCTGAGCTTTGCTGATTTTGTGTCAGGTCCTTCCAGACAGACAGGGCATACAAGCTTTTAGATCAGATGGTCAGAAAATAGGAAGAGGCACCACAGACCATGTCTTGAGCTCATCTTGCCCCTTGCAAGCATGTAGATAGATTCTCCCTGTGAGAGCACGGGCTGCTATTTGACCTGTGGTGGCCCTGAAAGAAAATGGTAAAATGAGAGACCCCAGAGAAGGGTCTGCAAGTAGACATTGGCTTCTTTGTGTTTGGGCATTGGCTTGAATGTCCCATTCTGGTGAGAATGGGGCAACATGTTCTCCTATGTCATCCCAAACAGGCTCATCTGCCCATCCACTCTTACACTTCCCAGGGCAACCTTCACCTATATAGCTCAGGTAGTTGAAGTGTAAATCACTACCTATGTTCAATCAGAAATTTGAAGGGAAAGGAACTGGGAAAGGCCAGTCTTGAATTGCACCTGGTACTAACAACTCCATGAAGGTCATATGGCCAGACAAGCCATGCGGCTGTGCTTCCTTTGTCACGCAGGTTGGTGGCCTGCTGGACCATGTCCTTCCCACCTGGTCTCTGCACCCAGTTTTCCTTTATGGGGCAACCAGGACACAAAGGTGTAGGGAGGGCTGCCGCACAGGCTGGGTTTGTTCTGGCGTGGAGTCGGGCGTAGCTGGAGTGTGCCCAGGGAACAGGAAGGTCCACAAACATGGATAGCCAGAGTGCGTGCTCCTACACAGGAGGGAGGGACCATCAGAAGAGACTGCTCCAGCTGCAGTAATAAACGTCCTCAGAAGACGTATGACGGCTCTTTAGCTGGATTTGTTTTCTCATTCTTTCTGGATTGTTTGTCCTGGTAGTTGCCAAAAAATAAGTGTTAACTTGCAGCATGCAAGCAGTATCTCAGCAATGAGCAAAGCACTCTTAAACATCCTGAAACTCCAGTAAGAGATTAGTTGCAAGGAGAAACCAAGTGCAAGCAGGGATTTCTCTGCTGTGGAGGGCTTTTTGGGCTGGACCTCAGAAGGTGCCTGGAGCTGGCCTGCCAGAGACGGTCAGGCTCCCTGTCTCCAGAATTGAAAGCTGGCAATAATGTAAGAAATATCTGCACAAAGCACAGATCCCTATTCTGGGGTTTCCTTCCCCAAAATTTTTTATGTTATGAAACATAGCTCCGTTCTGAGTGAATCATCCCCAGTTGCATCTACCATAGCTGCTCAGAAGAAGGCATAGTATCATCCAACAGTTAACATGCTCAACATCTCAACATCTGGAAATGCAGGCAGCAAACCTGATGAGTGAACCTGCCAGCTGCCACTCCAAGCGTTCAGGCCCTACACGAGGCAGTACGTGTGGTGGACCAAGGTCCAGAGCTTTATTTCTCAGCATCAGAAATAAAAGCTTAAATTTTGCTCCTGTGAGCAGGAACGTGGCTTGAGCGACCGGACTTTGGCCCTTGCATTAGGCAGCTTTATCCTTTCAGCTGTAAAATCAAAAGGAGGAGAAGCGGTGGTGGAAATCCAGACAGTTTTTCCAAAAGACAAAAAGAGAATTTGGGACAAAGGAAGCTGTTTAATTACTTTGGCCTCCTTAAGCTGTTGACTGGTGGATGAACAGATATAACTACGTAACATCAGCCGCATGCAATTAAATATATTGCTTGTCTTTGTAGATGTCCAGAAACATTCCTGTATATACACAGCACAACTGAGTGAGAGGTATAGGACTGCATAGCCACATGGGGACAGTCATATCGCCTGCTGAGTCACGGTCGGCACTGACCGGAAAGCTAAAGTGCCTTGAACAATGCTGGACTCTCTCAGGGAATTTGTGCTTGCAGTTCATTTACACTGTCTTTTAAATAGGCTGTCATTTAAACTGGCTCAGGTATGATGCAGGGAATCAAAACATTAGCCCAGGGATGGTGTCAGTATTGAAACAACATCTGACTCCTCCTAACTGTGATTACACTTGGTTATTTTGGATGGATCTTATTTCCTCTCCTATCAGCTGGAGGGGCAGCAGGTCAATTCTATCTATCTTGCCCATCCCAAAGGACCAAGAGAAGCATCAACAGCCCTAAGACAGGGGGAAAAAGTCTGTTGCCTGCTGTGTGGATAGCACATGCTGTTGTAGCACAGAGGAACGTGCATGTTGGAAGGAGATGGTGAGCAGCAAAATGTGCGTGCCTTTCTCCAGACATTCTTAGGAACTAAAGCAAAATATAGCCTATGGTAACAGGATGTATGTTGAGGAAGGCAGAGGATATACCATGAAAATGAATGGGATAATGCATTGCTTAAAATAAAAATGTGATGCTCCTCCTCCCACTGCAACACCACTCCATCAGGCAAGCATAGAGTGGGCTGAACCAGGGCTAAAAGGCAAATGTGAAGAGTGGGATATCCTTGTGGGGAGGGTCAAGTAGTTCAGGGTGCAGCAAGATTACTTCAGAAAATCTCTCTATGTCTCTGGTGTAGCTTTGGACTGAAAAACTACATTTGTCTAGAAATACCAGGGCTTCCCTGAATGATGGGAAAACATGCGTATGAAGCCACAACATTTGCTGTCACTCAGGGATATCAGTCACTTAAAGACTTCATTTTCTGTTCTTGTGTCTTCTTCAAGCTCAAAAGTTTACTGTTGCTTTAACTTTCTATGTGTGTAGCTACTATATTTTGTCTCCTGGAAAACTGAGGAATCATATCAAAATACTTTTTAAGGGGTAGGTGGTCCCTTGAGGGACCTAGAGGCATTGCTAGTAATTTAACTGTCAAGAGCTTTATTTTTCAGAATAAATATGGTGTCTTTTTTTTCACTACACTTTTTCTATGATACTTCCACAGCAAAGAATCTTGGTCTTCAGCTCCGTGAGTAGAGACATGCAAGGATACCAAATGGAGAAATAGCAGTAAATGGGAATGTGGCATGTTATGCAAGTGTTATTAAAGCTGCCTGTGAGGATCCGTAATAAGAATGGTCTTGATGGTCTTAGTTACTTTTACAAGTAACTAATAATTTAAAAAAATCTATTACTTCACCTGCACCCCAGATTGTCCGATGTTCTGCACTATTTTGCTGGTGAAGTGAAGGAGGCAGCAGGACTCTCTCACACCGCCAAAGATATTTCTCTCTTGTGAAATGATAGCCCACTTACAGAAACTCAGTATCTGTTTCTTCGTCTTTCTCCTCCTGCACTCTGTGTTTGTTAGCTGTGCAATCAATAAAAAACAAATCTTCAGCAACTAGTAAATCTAGTTTATTAAAACACAGGTCTGACAGTTAATTCAGTTGCTAAGAAAGTTGTAGCATGGTCAATATAAGAAAAAGTGAACTTATAAATGAAATGATACATATATCCTTCAGATGCAAAGCTGTCTGATAATAGAGTGCATTGGATGGATACAGACAAAAACATGTTAGTGAGATTAGACTGTGGCTAATTTTTCCAGACCCTTGTAGCATTTAAGGTATACAGTACCTTATCAAAGGCTCCAAGATTGTCACTTTTGTCCTTGCTCAGGTCTACTCCTGACAGGAGAAAACCACAGAATAAGAGTTTGTCCCCTTCCTTCCAATTATTTTCCCGCTAACTCTCGGCACAGGCTATCGCCTTGATCGTGTCCCCATTGCAAACCAGTGGTAATATTCCCTTTTCCTTCAACAGCATGGGACCAAGCACTGCGGAAGTTCACATGGCATCATTAGGTCAGCTCTCAGCTATGCCACTGAGTTACTGAAATAAGGATTTGGAGCATGAACTTTAGTGAAGACTTGTGATAAAACTCTGTACTTACGTCAAAGGCAGCATAAAGTGACTGAAATACATTTACTCTGCAATTGAATGTAACCCTTAGATAGCCAAGAAAAATGTGACTTTCCCAGGGACTTGCCAAGTGCTTTTCCATCTGACCAGCAATTATTTGTTTTCTGCGTATTTCAGACAGAGCTGAAAATAGCTAGCTGCGGTTATTTTTGTTTGGGAGCCATAACATTCAGTTTATAGAGTTACTTCCCCAGAAAAGTTCAGAGCATTAAGAAAGTATCTTCCCTGACAGAAACCTTCCTTTGAGTGGATTTCACAGGCAGGGAAGGCTTTCAGCATTTTTGTTAGTTTTCATGTGGGACAGGCTGTTTTCCTGGAAAATATGACAAAACTTCTTTTTATTAAGAAGTGAGGTAATTAAAACCAAAATCTAAACGTGAGTTTGGAGCCTGTTTTCAATTAATTGCAAGAAGTCTGACTCTTAGGAAAAGTATTTTAAAAAAATATTCAGAGACTTAAAATGCAGGCAGCCTTTCGGTGGCATTTCCCAAAGTACACATAGGTGTAGCTCCCCATTGCTTTCTAAAACAGCCCCCCTCCTCTGCCACCTATCCTTCCTCCTGTTTCAGGCTTAGTGCTTCCCCATTGCATTGGTGTGTGTTTGATGTCAGGGAGTTCAAAGCAACTGGAGGTTAATCCTATGAAAAAAAGGCACCAGTTTCCTCCTGGGAGCAAGCAGGAGATGATGGATTAGGGATGCATTTGGCAGCAGTTTGCTGTCAGGCTGGTTTACCTGTGCGGAGGGAACCACTTCCTAGCTACACATTTGGACCAAAATACTTTTAAAAGTTTGTCCCTGGATCCCTGCACGAGGAATGAGCTGCCTACCCTTGGCTTTCAGAAAAGCATTGGCAACACTGACCATAAAAACAAGTGTTGCAATGGTCTCAAAGGAATCAGCACACATGCGAAGTCCTGCAGGGTACAGCCCGGTTCTCCATGCGCCCACATCCTGCCCTCGCTGCCAGCAGTCGTCTTACCCATAGCACTCCATGCCGATGCCGTTTGCACAAAATCATTATCTTACTTGACAATCAGTGAAATGTTAAGCAAAATATCTCGGTGGCCTCCTCAGAGTTGAAAATTTAGAAATGTTAATGCCTTCTGAATAACCTGAGCTCGTGCTGGGTCCTGTTTGGCTCTCTGCTGCTTTGTAAGTCAGCCTCAGCAGAAAGTATCAGTGATGCTTTACATTTCTGTTATGTGCAAACCTTTGGCCGATGTTTGCAAAGGGAACCGGCAGGGTGCTATGAAGCTGTCGGTTATCACAGCATCTGAACCGTGCACCTCGGCGCACACAGGGAAATGGAGCACGGAGAGGTTCAGACACAGACACTGAGGGGGTCAGGTGGGCGGTTTCCCCTCAAGTCACTGGTTGAATAATGTGAAATGAAGTAAATGGACTCTAGTCAAAAGGTAAACTCCTTTCAGTCCCTTGGGGTTCACCCTGGGGAGGGTGAATGCTAGAGGTATATCTATCTACACTGCTAAATAGAAGAGGACCAGGGATCACACCCAGGCACCTGATCTCATCACCTCGCCTTGGTTTGGGCCGTCCGCCATGAGCTCTCTCCAAGACACTTTTGCTGTAGAGGTGCCTGGCACCGAGCAGCGTGGCTGCAGGCTGGCTAGCACCACACAGCCTCTGCCATTGAATAGTAAGGACCCAGTCTAGGTGTGCCATTGTGACTGTATATATAGCTGCATCAGCTACCTGCAGAACAGACTTCTGATTCTCCCTTTGAAATTTTCAGCAGCAAAGTAATAGAGGACAGGATCGAGGCAGCTGTTCATGGCAGCAAGGCAGAGAGTGACCACCAGTGCTTTGTGCATGGGCAGGTTGGCCTGGCTGCAGCTGCTGTGCATCAGGTGGACAGTTCGCAGCACGTGATACGGCAGGAAACAGAGAAGGAAGACGATGAGAGTGATGATGATGGTTGATAGTGCCTTCTTGTGACAGACCGCCTTCTTGCACTGTGGAGTCTTCGACTTGAGCAATGCTTTGATTGCAAAGATGTAGCAGACAATAATTGTGCAAAATGGCAGAATGAAGCCCACGATGAGGACAAAGCTGTTCATCATAAGGAGCCTGTGTGTACTGGAGGGGTGGAGGTCCAAGCACTTGGCTAGATTGCTGTACCCAGCGATTCCTTTGTTTAACAGAGGGCTGGCGGCTGCCAGCACGAAGATCCATATGGCTGCACATGTTATCCTGGAATACTTTGTGTTGGTTACTTTCCAGAGTTTGAATGGGTAGACGATGGCTATGAAACGAACCATGCTGAGTACGGTGAGAAAATAAATGCTGCAGTACATGTTCACGTACAAGGTGTAAGTCATGATTCTGCAGATGATATCACCAAATATCCAACGTGATCCCAACAGGTAATATGTGGCCCGAAAGGGCAAAGTGCTCACAAACATGAGATCTGAAACAGCCAAGTTCTGCATATAAATGTTTACTGACGTCTTCCTCTGCAAAGGCTGGAAGAAAACATAAATGGAAAGGCCATTTCCAACAGCACCCAGGAAGAAGATAAAGAGATACATGATGGGATAAATGACTTGCTTGAAGCCATCAATTGTACAGTTGAAGGAGCCGTTGGCGAAGTTGTCTAGTGTCATCTCAGAAATATTCATAGTCTAGAGCTGGGCTCTCAGTCTTTCTGCCAAAGTAAAAACAATTGGTGTGAGTGCTGGGATACAGGCCAGGCAGGGACTGGCTATTCGGGACTATTTTGCTGAGGGCAATAATTGCAAGATGCAGAGGGCAGTGGAAAATAAATGTTCAGTAATGAGCGATCACTTGTGATGTCCCAGTAAATGCACATCTCTAGGCGTAAAGCCCCAAGTCATCTCTAAACTGTTTCAGTACTGCAGTAGCTGGTTGTTGTCTCAACCTATGAAAGCGCTGCCTTTTAAAGGTGAGTGCTATGTGTGTATTTTAATGGAAATTCTCTGATCTTTGTGTAAAACAAGCCAACTTGCTGTCATCCATTTTGTATCAAGGGAGGTTTTGAGTCTCCAGTTACCTGCCATGGAAACATCAAAACCTGATCAGAAAAGAAATCACTGTCCACTGATAAGTCTGCATTTCAAATTAGAATGAAAGGCCAAAAGAACTGAATTCACCTTTCGGAATCAGTGAGATTTTTCTGGTATGTTGTTGCCAGCATGTCACTGAACTTTCCTCAGCAATTCCACAGGTATAGTGGTATACGTCAGAATGTATAAATTAAGGGCATTTTGACCTTTAAACACTGCGTAAATACTGTGGTAGTTACGCATGGTTCCTTTTTTAACTCCCTCCTCCTTACAGTGTATCTCTGCTTTCCTATAAGTTTCTGATGGCTTTCTATGTCTCTTTTTGTGGGCCCTTTACTTCATTTACCACCTTCTCAACCTTTTCTGTGCTCAACTGCTCTGCATCAGACAGTTACCTACGTGCATTGCAGCTTCCATGGCAGCCCACGTTTGCAGACCTAATGAAAATGGCCTGTAAGAAAATGTGCTGTGTTCACAGAGAGTGACATTTTCCCTCCTGTGATGCTATAATCCAATCAAATCAAAACTACCCATCACAAAAAATACTCTAAATAATATTTTTCTCTCATTAGAATCTATTTCCTTGCTGAAGTCCTGATTTCTTCTCTCAGCTGACCTGCTGCTAGTAGTATTTTGAAAGGAAGGTTTCAGTGTTGTTCCTTGCTTAATAGTGGGAGCAATTCCTTCCCTGCATCTGACAACATATTCTAGAGATGGAGCACAGAAAATTTTAGCCTAAAAAAACAAAGCTACATGGCATTTCTATAAGCATGAAAAAGGAGCTTTTAATTTGCCCCAGTGAGAGCAATAACAGGTTGATGGAACACGACTTATTCTGGACCTCAATGGCTTCATGATTTGAAATTAATTTCTTTGCACAGGTGGAGTCTCCCTAGGGGGAAAGTTGGGCTCTAATTTTGGGTGCTCTGGACTCCCAGACACCCAGTGCGGTACTCCCAGTGTGCTGTAAACAGGACCTAATATGCAAACTCAAGCCACATTGTGGGAGCCTGAGCTATGTTCAGAACAGCCCATGGTATCTTCAGGGTGATGTCTCAGAGTCCATCTGGATCCTTAATATAGCAACCAGATGTGCCAAAGCAGTTGCCTTTTATCCGGCCCCACTGCAACAGGGAGCATGGGAAGTGTGACCCCTGGGCTGGGCTCCCAAGGAGCAGGACTTACCCTCCTTGTCGCGAGATGGGAGCATGGTGGCTCAGGGAATGGGAACATGCCCTCACACTAATGTCATACTCATCCCTGCAGTGCCTGAAGTTATCCCTCCAGAAAATAAAGACAGTAATATCTACTAAGCTTAGGAGCATTGAAGACTGGAAGTGGGAAAACTGGGTATTGGGGCTCAGCAAAGCCCCAGACTAAGCAAACTTGCTCCTAAAGGAAATCCCCTGCTCATTTGAGATGCTCTTTCCTCATGGAGGGGAAAGACAAGATACACTTCCTAAGAGCAAATCTTTTCCTATCAGAGGAGTTTTGAATGGTTTTGATTTTCTGTACAAAGTGACTGCCTGATATACACGATTCCTGAGTGGGATCAAGGACCAGTTTTTCTCCTGATTGAATCTGATCTCCCCATTTCGCAGGAAAACATCACGGAAAGGGAAATAGGAAAGGGTAGAGTCTTTTTGACTGTGTTTTGCTATGGCCCAAACATCCTTGTCTTTAGAAACTGCGAAGCACAAGAAAATACTGACGAACAGATCTGCCACCTGTTGAAGCATTCCTGTTGTGTGTAAAACCTGTAAGTTAGAGGAGTCAAATGAGGGTGAAGAACTTGGAGCATGGAGAAATTCAAAGCCCTGCTGAGGACTACGAGTGACGGCTTGTGGCCTGATGCCTTCTGCTGAAGGGTGGGATTAGGGCAATGAAAGTTCAGTTGATGAAAAGCCTTTGGGTCCCTGCACCCTGGGGAAAGTACTACAAGCACAGAGGCTGTAGTCAACTGAAAGCCATTAACCACCATGGTGCCTGCCCTCAGTCAAGGGCCAGGAATGACCTCTGCAAATATCATATGTAGGTATTCCTATTAGTTGTGTTGTAACACACAGATCAATGTAGAAAGGAATGTGCAGTGAAAGATGCATTTCACACAGGACTACCTCAAGCAACAACAGAGGAGGAGGGGAGAATTTTACCCCTCCTGGAAGCCAAGAGCTGTCCACTAGCCAGCTCAGGCCAGGAGACAGCTCCTACATAAACAGAAAGAACAACATATCTGAGGACAGGCAATAAACCTTCTTTTCAGCAAGAGCATGCAGGCTGTCTCCTGTGTCAGGAACGAACGGTGGGTTCCAGGTGGGAGACCGGATCTATAGAGTCACATACAAGACTTCAGAAGGGAGATTGGCAGTGAGATCTAACATCTCTCTGAGAAAAAAGGGGCAGAGAAAGGGACAATCTGAAATGGGATTCTCTCTTATGCAGTACTACAAGACTTCTCTGATGGAAACTCCTTAACAGGAGATTTTTTTTATATACATATGTTTCCTGATGGAAGCTATCAAGTAGAAGCAGTTGAAGCATGTCTTGAGGCTCTGACAACCACCCTGGCAAAAGAGAGAGAGCATGTCAGCTGAGCTAGGAAAAAGGAGGCTTTTCTGAAATAACTGCTGTGTAAGGAGATTAGATGTAGAGTTTGGGTGTTTTTTTTTCTTTTCTTTACTTCTGTGAAGACTTTTAGAAATTTTTACAACTTGATTAGTATAGATTTTATAAATAAATATTTACCTTTTGTTATAAATTACATATATTATA
>VZSC01015875.1:49610-66895 GCA_013398225.1 Steatornis caripensis
AAATTACGTATATTATAAATTGCATCTATTTATTATGAATAAATAGTTTGCCTGTTATCTTAGCCTGTCTTGAGTGTGGTTTATGGCAAGGAGGTAAAAGAAAGACATACCTTGCCTATGGTGAATCTAGCATCTTTAACAAACAGATGGATGTGCAAGCCAGGTAGGGAACTGATAGAGTGAAAGTAAGAGGAGATTTGTTTAACTGGAGGAAATACTAAACTAATACAAGTGTCCCAAAACTGTAAGATTTTAGGCTTGGGATGCAGGTAGCAGTCTAGCAGCAGAGTAGGGGCTACTCCCTAGACTGCCCAGCATGTGACATACATGGCCACCAGCCCGGGGCACGTTTTGTGTATGTATGTGCAAGGCAAGGGACTAGGGCCGCGGAGCGACAAGGTTGGATGTCTCAAGGCAAGAGTAGCTCAGCAGGAGCAGGGCAGGAGCAGGTCTGCCCAGGGACCAGACCTCATGAGATGTCTGTGCAGATCTCTTGAGGGTGTAGGAGAGGAGCCGGTGGTGGCTGTGGTCATTGTGGGTACCAGGGGTGAAGGTGGGATCTTCGGGGCTCAGCTGTGAGGCAAGAGAGAAGCTCAGGTCAGACTCAGTGTTTCAGTGCATAAGGAGTAAAGCAGTAAAGAGGAGAAATGTAGGTATGTAAGGAACTGAGGGATCTTTTGAGATAAAGGCAAACAATACAGAAATGAGATAATGCAATCTACCTAGAGTGGAGCTAAGCTGCTGGTGCTGCAGAACGAAAGGCTTGCAGAGGAGTCTTTAATTAGAAGCAACAGGGTTGCTGACAGGCAGGGGAGAGTAAGTGGGCTGGACTGATGAGACCTGCGAGGGTGGTGAACTGACATCCAGTGCACCTCTGACAAGGCCAGCAGGGAAATAAAGCCTGACTGCAATAACTCTGGAAGGCAAATCCAACTGCCCACAACTCCAGTTGGCTGGCATGTGCTATCTTGAGTGACTGAGCAAAGGCAAATCTTACATGTAATTCTGCACTGATGCTCAAAGCCCAAAATGAAATAGGGGAGCTGGAAGGCTTGGCATGAGACAGCAACCCCGGTGCAAGGGGGACCTCAGAGACCTGCAGGAGAGACGATAGCCTGTGGAAACCTGTGTTGCCATGCTACCAGCTTTATGGTAATGATAGTGTAGGATGCACAGATGGAGGAGTGGCACTGTGCATGAAGGACTATGTAACTTGCAACAGCGTAAAAATATTATGGCTGAAGAGAAGTACTACAGAGTCCTTGTAGGCAGGCATCACATACTCTAATAATAAAAATATAGCACTAGGAATGAACTATCAAACTTCTCATGATGATGATGATAGTCATCAGAAAATGCTAAGTGAGAGCATGAAGCTGAAAGCAGGTAGCAATAGCAGGAGATTTCGGATGCCTTTATAAAGAGGCAATGCTGCAGCAGAATGAGATACAATGTCTGTATGCAACAAATGCCTGATCCCTAGAATAATTAGTCCTGCAAACAAATCCACAACACAAGATGCTATTCTACATTTCATCTTTAGTGCTGCACAGGTCCTAGTTCAAGCAGGTTTTGGCGGAGGGAGTCTTGTACTGGCAATCACAGTAGAGCTAGGTTCAGCAGTATTGTGGGACAGAGAAGCAGTAACACAAGGAAGAAGCCTACATGATTTTGGGAACTGTTTAGAAAGACAAACAGAAAATTCAACAAAACCTGCGTTAGAAGCTTACATTCCAAAAGAAATAGATATTTTAACAAATATTGAGCCCTATGTCTATCAGTAGAACAGTTAGCAGGACTATTATAGGGAAAAGATCACCATTTAGAAAGTAGAAGGCTTGTCCAAGTGGGGAGAACAGAAAAGCCTGTATAATGGCAGGTCAAATAGGAAACTAAGAGCAATAAAAATTTAAAAAAGCAAAAAGCACCCAGTAAAGTATGCTTAAGCTAATAGTAAGTTTTGAAAACTCATTAAAAGGTGAAAGACTGCTAGGCAATTGGCAGAGCTGCCTGATGGCAAAAGATCTCTTAAAATATCTCTGATAGTAATCTCTTACAATAGGACCATATCAGAGAAACTCAGTGAATTCACTCTTCCCCACCAAACATGTTGGGGTATTTTGACATCTGATGCAGCAAACAGGTCAGAGGAGCCAGTTCCACTCGAGGGATGTGTACAGGAAGTATTAAACTGATCAGATAAGTGAGAGGCCAATAAATAATCACGACCAGATGGCATTCATATGAGTATGCCTGAGGATCTCAACCGTAAGACTGCCGGCAAGGCACGTAACCCACCATTACAATCAGGCACTGGGCCAGGGGACTGATGTGTCAGCAGTGCAGCTCTCGACTACAAGAAAGACTTGGGAGGTCAGCTCGAGGGCCGTGAGTCAGTCGTCTCAGTGCTGGGAGCTACCGACTGCTGAGACTGATTTCCACCTCTGGTATGTTGGTGGGGGACTGTAGGACTGTAGAATGAAGAACGAAGTTGCTGAGCTCTTCGAAACTCTAGTCTGCCGAGAAAGCATCAGCATGTCTTCTGAAAAGGGATATCCTGCCCACTCTCCTGCTGAAGAGCTGTGGGGATGATGGACAAAGGGGACCCAGTGGTCATTTTATATGTATATATGGATATGTACGCATTTATTCTGTTGCCTTTGACAAAGCCATGCACCAAGGTTTTATTAAGGAACTAAGTTGCCAGAGAGCTGGAAGGCATGTTCATTTATGGACTGAAAGCTGGCCAAATGGTAAGAAGCAAAGTGCGGGGCTTAATCAATCAGCAGTGGTGTTCTCTAGGGTCTGGTACTTGGACCAGATTTATTCAATTTCTTTATCAATAACCTGGAGAAGACAGTTACCCAGGTTGGCAGATGCTATGCTGAAAGGGCAGCAGATGAGTGTTAGTGTATTTTAATGTAAGGTGATGCATACTGGGAAAAATAACCTAAACCATGCCTATGTGATATGAACTTGAAACTGGCTGTTACATTCAGGAAAAGGAATTTGGCACTGGCATAACTGACCATTTACTGGAGCCATTTCTGCATTAGCTGCAGCAGCAGAAGCAATCAAATATGCCAGCAAAATGAGGGGCACCAGCAAGAAGGCTGTGGAGAACAAAGTAGGGTATTACCTTGTATAAAATCTCCATGCATACCCATAGTGAGTAGTTCTGGTCTCTACACCCAATAAAGAGATTATAAAGTTAGAGAAGGTACAGAAAGTGGCAAGCGAAATGGTCAAGGAGACACAGCAAGAAGTAAAAAGCCTAAGCCTCTTCTGTACGGACTGGGGGAGGCTGAAGAAGGATGTGGTCAAAGTTTACAGAGTCACAAAGATCTGGAGGGTGTGAATGTGCACTGTTATTCATAGGATTCTGGAGTACTGGGACTTGGGGTGCTCAGCAGAGTTGTTGAGAGTCTGCTTGCAAACAGATAGATGAGCACGCAGCACCAGGAGCCAGCTGCCACAGCAGGCAGTGAGGGCAGGTGGCTCAGCAGGCTCAAAACAGGATCAGATAAATGTAAGAACAATAAATGGGAAATAAAATGCTGGGCAGAGATGTACTCTCCAGCAGCCCTGGACAGGAGTCAGGATGCTGGGGAAATGCAAGAGAAAAGCACTCTGGAGGGTGATCAGGCTGCCGTGTTGCCTCTCAGCAGCCTCACTTATTGCCACCATCAGAGGTTGAACATCAGGCTAGAAGGACGTTGCTCTGAGCTGCCAGCACACCTCTTACAGTCACAATTTGCCTCTGCTTCCCGGCAGTATAACAACAGCTGACTAATTCCTGCTGGTGAACTGAGACCCATACCTTTAGCGATATTAATACAGAGATTCCACCCTGCATGTCAAAAAGCTGTTCCTGGGAAACCGGCGATAGTCAGTGGCCCTGGACTACCCCCAGTTCTAGTGGAGGGTTAAACCAAGAGCAGTCAGTCAAGTCATTCAGCTTCTCAGCAGACAGTGGGATCAATTTCTGTGCCATGCCTGGACAGAAGGACCTGATCCTTTTGGAGAGGTGTAGTGGAGGGGTACTGCTGCTAAAGGTGTAAATATGAAACCTCTACTGTCACTAAAGGTGTAAACATGAAACTCTCCCTTTCCAAACTGCTGGTCTTGGATGTGTTGCTCTGAAACCCTCCCTTCGCTACAACATGAGGAACTACCAAAGAACCTATTTTTAATAAGGTGTTCTGCATGTGCAAAGTTAAACAGGGAAATCAGGCTGTTCCCTCAAAATACAGTTCTTTGCTATGTTAAGTGATAAAACTATAGATCCTCTTATACCAGGACAAAAAAGTTGCTTTGTGCATCTGTCACAATAACCCTCTGTCTGAAGATAATCCCAAACACCACAGTCTCGTGTTCATTACCCAAATGAGAAGGCAGTTATGATATTGCTGCTACGTAGGAGATCACTTGCATTTGCCACTGCACTTCTGAGGAAACAGTAGTTCTCATGGTTTTTGAGAGTTCCCATTGTCTTTCTTTCTAGCATTCACTTTATGTTTCAGGAGCAGCATTACCAAGAGTAAACGTAATAGAATGTACTATTTAGAATTAACACCGAATTCATCAAAACCTGGCATTTTATTAACCTTTCTACATGCACAACAATAATTTAAAAAAATCAAGAGTCTGACATTTAACACCTTTTACTTTAAAACTTTGCAATAAACCAAATACATATTTTTCATCTAGTTAATAAACAAGACTCACTTAATCAGATCAACAGGTTGATTATCTTCCATCCGGCAAACTTCCCTAGTTACATAAATAAACCCTTTTTTCTGCCAGAAAACATTCTCAAGACTAGCTTTGTCATAGAGAAGTCTAGTCAACGATCACAGCTTCTGGCAAGTAAAAAGCTTACCACGAGTAATAAGGAATAGAAGTCGGTTGTATTTTAATTACTGCAACCATTATTATCTACATCAGAAAAAGCAGCAAATCTTGTCCTACCTCAGCTCGTGTGCCTTCTGCTGTGTTCAGTTCTTCCTTCTTCTGCTTGTGTTACTCAGAACTTTCAGTTTTGTCAGTGGAAAGGAAAAACACAAAAACTTTAAGCAACACCCAAGCACTATTTACACAGAAGCCACAGAAATGCAATGAGTGGTAGGAAAGGGGAGTAAATCCGGATTAAAAGATCATACAACTTCTTAAAAGAGAAATCTTGTCAGCTCGAGGAGTGGTGCTAGCAATCACATGGCAATCTTTAATAATTTTCAAGCAGCGGAAGAGGGTCTGCAATTATGTGGCATGTTGGAAAGCTTTTTGGATTTCTGTATTTGGACTCACACTTCTATATGTGTGCTTTCAATAATCAGGCTTGCTCGAAATATTAGAGGAGATTGCCATATAAGCTTCACATGAGTCATTAGACATGTACTTCTTGGAATCAGGGAGAAGGCGTGTCAAGATTACTTCCCAGTCTTTTCATGTAGAAAACACAAGAAGAACAAAATTGACAGCAGGCTGCTAGGAATTTATGTGTAACCTCACTCAGCTCATAGTTTGAGGCTGAGTTTGCAGACCTGAGAGGCCAATTTTCCTTGAATTTTGGTAGGAATGGGATATATAGCTCTTTTACGCCACCAAGGAGTGGCTGCAGTGAATGCCTTACGCCCCCTTAACACTTTACCAGTTCTCTGTGAAGCAACACTGACTGCGCAGATGGGTGCTCCTAGTCCGCTGCAGTTGTGAAACAAGTACCAACATATACTATAGGTGTAACAGCTTGGTTATTTCTCTTCTGTGCTGTCAGCACATGCAGGTGGACCAGATGCATTCAACTGCTTTCCAGCTGCTGTGTTCTAATTCACATTGGCAGCAGGTTAGGAGTCCACACATGGCTGCTTACCACAGCTCAACGGATCGTGAGTCTCCCAAAAAACCTTCTTGCCACCCATGTTTATAGTTCGCTATGCCCTAAAGTGCTTTGGATAACCACATTTGTAACCTCTCCTCCAATGGACACTGGTGCCTGATTCTCATTTATCGCAAGGGTTCTGCGCTCTGGTTGTACCCATGGGCCTGATATTGGGAAAACAGTCCTCTGGGTGTGCTCCCCATGCAGGGTCATGGTGGCAACGTGCCGTGCCTGTGAACACTCACTTCACCAGAGCTCACAAATCCCTGCGCCCAGGGAGGAGGTACGTACAGTTTGCAAGCAGCTCAGTGGGTGGGTTTTTTTAGCATGGGGCTAAAAAAGGAAGTAGAAAACCAGCTTGGCTAGGAACTAGCATAACACCTTCAGTCTCCAGGGTGAGCACAAAAATCCATGAATGCTGTGTTTGAACATTTGCCTACATCTCCATTGACAGTGCAAAGTAAGCTTAAAAACCTCCCTGATAGAGATCCACATCAAGTGAATTTTCAAGGTGCAGCGTGATGGTGAATTAGAACCCTCCTGAAACCACTCCACCCAGTGCCTAACTTAGATATTGTCAGCTCTCGTGGGACCTAAGCCTGTGGATAGGTGTCCTCTTCCAGCTGTGGTTACACTGGCCGCTTTGATTACAATCCCAGCTGTTTCCCTATCTGCCAAGGTCTGCCTGCAGAGCGGCTCACATGCACATCCCTTACCCCATTTGGTCATTCAGGCATCGTAGACACCTGAACAGGAGGTGTCTGCTCACCCAGCCCATCCTGAGTGAAGCAGGGTAGAAATGACCCCATGAGCAGCTTGGTGGGCGGGTGAGCCCTTTGGGAGGAAGCCATGAGGTGCACCAGGGAGCAGCATGAGATGTGACCTCTTCAGTTGGTGAGGCGACTGGCAGAGGACAGCTATGGCTTTGACATTTACTTAGGAGATGACCCATTAACTCAGATTGCATCTTATCTGCAAAGGTCAAAGACTTGTTTAGGCATTGCAGTAGCAGTCTGATGACATCTCCACCACGTGGCATGCTGTGATAATCACTCTGGGACCGATAGGCAGGCTGTTCTCGGATACACAAGGTCAGAGACGGAAACATGCGGAAAAGTTAGACATTGATCACATTTTATTTTCCTGAATGTGTTTTGAGAACATCTCTCTCACCATATTATAAGGTTATCTTCGCTGCCTGGGTAATTTCCCACAGTGACCTTCTTAAACACCGTGCTTTCTGGAGAGCATCGTTTCCTCCATTTTATAAAGTAATTCTGTATTTTGCTTTTAGCCTGGCTTTGAATAAATGGGGTTGGCTGCCAACTCGCCCTGCACTTGACGAGCTAGATCCAGAGTGACTGCTTGGGATTTTTTAGAACCAGTCACTGGATGACTCAGCTTCCGAGGCGAGTTTATTACACTTCTTACTAAAAAAACTTAGTAATTCTGGAGAAAACATCTCAGAATATAATGAAGAATCTAAAACTTTCGTCACGAGATGCTGTGCACATATCACACATTCAACAGTTAACAGCCTAGCTTATTTCTGAATTTTGTGCCCCATAAAATGCACAGACACTCCAGGACATGGCAGAGTGCAAACCACCCCTCTGGGCTGCAGCTGCTCTCCGTCCTGTCTCTGTTTCTGTTCCCTTTTGCATTTCTGGCTCTGTGACAGTCCAGGTTCAAGACAGAAAATCAGGAGGGGGTGACTCACCCTTTACCTTCCCCTTCTCACAAACCCAGCTCCCCTCCAGCCCTGCGCAGGGTCACTGTCCACAAAGTAGGGCTCCGCTCCCTTCAGCCCACAGCTGCGAGCAGAGCCACCACTGCAGGCGCCAAATCCCCATTGCATGAAGGAGCCAAACTTTGGGCCTGAAATAAGCACTTCAGGCCAGGTAGAAGCAAAAACTTAGACTCTCTTTCCCCTGTTCAGCATTTCCTATAGGCTAGATCAAGTGTCCTCATGGGCTGAGCACTACCTGGTGGGAGTGGCGGTCAAGGAGCCTTTATCCCACGCTCCCTGGACATCTTGAGCATCCCAAACACATATCACACTATCACGTGCTCCTTAGGGCCAGGCAGTACTGTGTCACCCTGAAGTCAGATGAGCTGCTGTCTGAGGACGGTCCGTTGTCTTGTGCATCCCTCTGTCATTGCAGTCTCACCGGGCGGGCTCTGTCATCCACTTCGCACCGCAGCAGAGGGGGCTGAGAGCTCTCCGAAACCCGCCTGGGACTTGACCCTCGTGCACAGCCCAACAGCCCCGTGCAAGCTCATCAGCCAGCGCTCGCAGGGCATGCATTTGCACACCAGCTCGGGCAGCTTGGCAGCCCCACTGCCATGGGGGCCGTGCATGGGAGACGTAGCAATCCCCAGCAGCAGGGCAGCTGGGTGACACACCAAGTGCCCCAGGCAACTCAGAAGAAGCAGTCTGCATATTTTTCCCATCACCCAGTCAATGTTTTGCTGTCTGCAGGCACAAACTTCCAGCGGCAGGGTTTCACTTTTTTCACGCCAAGAGATTTTTGGTAAAAATGGATCTGTCAAACAAACAGAAGGGATTACCTCCATTGAAAGTTTTTGCTCTGTGTGTCTTCAACACAGCAGCTTAGCCTACTAACACATATCTATTTCCAGAGACTGAAATTACAAAGCCTACATTCATTTTCTGTGCAACCCAGAAAAAAACAGCATCCAATCTTAGTAGCTCATCTGCTGCCAGCCATAAGGCTGGATAGATGGGAAGATGAAAGTGACGGCTGCATGAAGGAGTAAGAAGTAGGGACAATTTTAAGAGGAATTATTCACAAAGGAAACGCACAGAAGGTTTTCAAGCTGTTTCTTTTGCAACATTAGTAATGACATCTTTTTTAATTGCTTGTGGTCCTTTCTTAGCTGTTTGCTGTTCCTCATTAATATACTTATGAGGGCAGAGGAACATTAATATATAGCTGGAATGGAAAAAGACATATAATGTTGTTTCTATGTAAAATAAACTGTTCTTTTTTAAGTCTGAAGTACTAAAACTGGAAATGTTTTTTTTTTGCCAGGCCCTCCAAAGGCGGCTGTGGGTCTTGGGAAGAATTTATTGTCTCCAAAAGCCGTGGAGCCGACAGCAGCTGGGAGAATTAATGCTCCTCCCGGAGAATAATCGATCCAATCCGTGCCTCTGAGAAGACCGAATCGGAGCAGGATGAAACACCAAACACATTTCTAAGGCCTTCATCTAAAGCCCATTGAAGTAATTGGAAAGAATAGTGCCATTTTGGATTAAAATCTAAATAAGGCAGCCTCAGAAACTGTGACTGGAAAAAAAGAACACCTTTTTTTTTTTCTTTTCAACTAGCTAAAAGCATTTCAGATCTGACATGCGCAAGGCTGTCAGCGTGCCAGGTATATTCTACTTCTCTGAGTAGCCTACCTTTCTAAACCTTTCTCTCTCTACTTCTGCAGCCATTTCTCTACCTAGCAGTAGCCACCATGATGCTGAAGTGACTTTCCGCTTGCATTATGCATTTTGAATAATTGCAGTCTGCGGTTGTAACCTTTCTTATTTCTGGTTTGTGTGTTAGACATTACAGGATGGCAAACTGATGGGATAATGAAATGACAGAATTTGAAGGATTTGGCGATGAATCTAGTTAGCTCTATCTTAAGATACGGTCTCCTAAAGACTTGTCATTTATATATCTTGGCAGAAGCATGCAATTCTACAGATCCCTATGCACATAGCGCCATGTTTTGTCCTATGTTTACCCCATATTAAATGTTCTGCGAATCCTGTGTTACTCTGCTGAACTCTGTCTTCATACAAATATAGAAACTTAAAGCAAAACANTAGCGCCATGTTTTGCTCTATGTTTACCCCATATTAAATGTTCTGCGAATCCCATGTTACTCTGCTGAACTCTGTCTTCATACAAATATAGAAACTTAAAGCAAAACAGGCTTCCTTTCTTCTCTTTTCGCTGACTCTTTTAAAATATCCCTGACTTGGCAGCTGGGTAAAAACCAACAACAACCTTCTAAAATCAGAATGACCAGATTTAGGTGCTCTGCATCTTATATCCAATGGCTAAACACCTCTGTAAGATACAATCTGCAAGTCCTCCCACATAAACTCCCACTACCACCAAATCCACTTTCATACCAATGTAATCATTGCTAACACTTAGCAAAAACATTATGAAAGGCAACGACGTGCCTTGCTGTAACTCCAGTACCCAACCCCAGCATCTTCATGCNCAGCGCCATGTTTTGTCCTATGTTTACCCCATATTAAATGTTCTGCGAATCCTGTGTTACTCTGCTGAACTCTGTCTTCATACAAATATAGAAACTTAAAGCAAAACAGGCTTCCTTTCTTCTCTTTTCGCTGACTCTTTTAAAATATCCCTGACTTGGCAGCTGGGTAAAAACCAACAACAACCTTCTAAAATCAGAATGACCAGACTTAGGTGCTCTGCATCTTATATCCAATGGCTAAACACCTCTGTAAGATACAATCTGCAAGTCCTCCCACATAAACTCCCACTACCACCAAATCCACTTTCATACCAATGTAATCATTGCTAACACTTAGCAAAAACATTATGAAAGGCAACGACGTGCCTTGCTGTAACTCCAGTACCCAACCCCAGCATCTTCATGCGTTTTTACTGTAGTCCTTTTTCTTTCTCATCCAATGCATTTCCAGAGCTGTTTCATGCGCTTTCTGCATGTGGGAGTGTTTGTGCTTGTACACATACAACAAGGTATATGTCCAGCTGCATGTATGCATTTACATGCATGCGCTCACAGAAGTGCATTGAGATGCAAGAACTTGCAGAGAACCCATTTGTGTGCTTGTGTGTTTGTAACACAAATGCATATGTACATACACATGCTTGATAAAAAGGTAGAACTTGAGCATCAAGGCTAAATTGTGTTGGCCAGAATTTAGTGAGCCGCAGGAGTAAGCGTGGGACAGAAGTCCCCTGCTGTTTTCATCCGAGGCTGATGGCTTTCATCTGCCGGAGGTCCCTCTTCCCAGGGCGTGAGCGAGGTTCTTCCTCCAAGCACTGGATGCAGCTGACACAAAAATAATTTTAAATTTAAATTTTTGTCATCGGTCTGGATTTTAGCAATGTTTCTTCAGATAAAACGCAGGTGGAGAGAGATCTCAGTGGCCACATTGTCTATTCTATTGGCTTTGGGAAATGGATTTGGGAAATGTGCGCTGTTTGATACTTTTAAAACTGTATTTTAAAATACTATGTAAAAATAGTCTATGTACGTGATTTTGAAGAAGATAATAACATGACTTTTTGTCTTAGTTTTTTAACTCAAAATTTTAGGAAAATACCTAATTGTCTATGATGGGTCATAAATACGTTTTGAAAAATGACCATTTATAAATCAAATTTCCAACTTTGAAATTTGTTTGGATTACATTTTTTTGGGGGGGATTAGTTTGCAACCTGTGTCCCTGCAGATAAAAATGAGAACTGATTTAATCTCATCTTTGCCACAGACTACGTGCTTTTGTGACATGACTTAGGGAAATCCTCTTTAGTGGCATATACGGAACACAAGACAGTCTGAGTGGGACTGGACGTGGTGGTAACAAGGGTAGGAGAGGGAAGCTCTGCAGCAGCAGGTTCTTCCACCGTTACAGGATGGGGATCGTTCGGTGCTAAGGGGAGTCCATTACTCACACATCCCACCCCGCTGCACATTGGGAAGCGGCCGTACGGAGCTGATTAATGCAATCTTTGTCCTCTACTTTAGCCATTTAAACTCTGGGTTTATTTGCAGAAGACAGGGGAAGCCCAGGTGTGCTGTCACCCCACACGTGACCGAGCACCAAGCCCAGGGGCACCTCAGCACCCATCTTTGTGGTTGGTTGTCACAAGATGACCTTGTTCACTAGCACAACTAGTGCTTGGGACAGGTCTGGAAAGGTCTGAGCAGCCTGACACAGGCTGGCTGTGCAACCTGGTGACCGTCAGTCAAGCTTGCATGGGGTTTTACAGCAAAACACAGCAACAGATCACTCCATCTTGATTAAACAGCCTCATGTTTTGCTTTCAGAACCCTCAGTGCAATGAGGACAAGGTGGACAAAGGCTAAATGGTCTTTTTCTGCAGGAAGAAAAAAAGGGAATTACATTGTTGAATTCAGTTTTGTTTGGCAGAGATGTTTCTTCCACTTTGTTGTTGTTTCTACAAGACCAGAGCTGTAATTCTCTTGAAATCCGGAGCATGCCACCAGAGAAGAATTAGCACAATGGTTTTAGTTTTATGTAACATTCCCAATACCCAGCGACGGAGCACTTCTTTAGAAAAGAATAAACAAAATGAAGTAAGCTGTTTGTTCAGCATGTTCCAACACTCGTCCATCTGCCTCTCTTTGTACTCAGTCCCTCAGCCACAACTTTTCTTATCTGCTGCTNCTTTTTGCATTTCTCAGTGCTGAGAAATGTAATTTTTCTTAGCTGCTGCAATCTCTAGTACCCATCCACAGGACAGGAGTGGGACTGCAGCTCACCACATCTGATGGAGATGCTTATAAATTTTGCCAGGTTATTTTGTGATGCTAAAGTTACGTCAGAAAGTCACAGACTTATGTAAAGAGGAAACCAGAAAAATCTTTGAAATCAAAGTCGCTATTTACCTTTTGGATCTTAACATGACTTGATAGAACTACATGAAGCAGTCTCTAAAAAACATAACTCTGAGGAAGGCTCCAAAGAACACCACCTTTAATATGTCTTTTGCACTTCATTTACTCTATTCTACACTGTAATTTCCTAGGCATCTCTTAAGTGCATTCAGTAGGATAGTAAGTATAATTCCTATGAGCTAGCTAAATTACTTCTGGCAAATTTGTATCAGCACTCATATTGTATTAGCATCATTACGTTATAATTTAAACCTTTCATTTCACCACTGATCAAAGGAAATTATAGCAAATAACCCAAATGTTCTAATTTAACAATAGTATCATGTCTTACTTTCTCTTTTAATAATCAGGCACGGTCCCTAAAACCTCTGTAGGTAATAGAGTAGTCTCTACATATCAGTATAGCAGCAGCATTCCCATTAGTCAAGCAAAGTTCCTAGGTCTAAGTATCCTCCACTTGGATCTCTGCAAAGCTGAAGTACTTCTGCAGACTCAGTAGCATTGTGTGCAATATCCTCCAGATACATGACTAGCAAATTCCACTTCTTTTTGACATTCAATCCCGAAAACATCTGCTAGTGTAAGCAAATTGGCTGTGGGAACTGCATGCTCCCACTTTAAAGATGTTTTCTGGTTTTCATTTTTCATCTCTCTAGTGCACAGATCCAGCACCTGTACTGCTGAAACTTATTAGAAATGGAATTGCGAGACTAAATTGCTAAAATTAGCCAAAAGCTGAAAGCACAATTTTACTAAGTCAAGAGTGTGTGAACAAGCAACAGAGGCTTTTTTTCTGTTTGATGTGGCGAATTATAGTAAAGCTAACACAATATTTTAAAATTTAAAATTCCTTTGCTTCAGCATAAGAAATCTTAGCCACAGCTAGGATTCACATCTATAAAGATACCATGCAAATTACGTTTGACTGTTTCTTGAGATACAACACACAACGTTTGCGGGCCATAGCCGTAGAAACATAAATACTTAGCTTCCCTTTATGCAACTATTCAGTGGAAGAAAAAAAATGGAACTAGTGATGAAGAGCTGGCCAATATACGTCAACACGCTGTTGGGTGACTGTCAGGTTATGCTTGTGTTCGCTAGGAACATGAGAGACCGTAGCCAGAAAGCAGTGACCACCTTGTTAGTGCACTATGGTAGCCTTATTTAAATTATGCAGAATGATAAGCTATACAGTAAGAATTAGACTTGCATCTCAGTCACTTGTGTGTGCCTGGGAAAAAGTTCTTTCTGGTTTCAGAGATGAAAATATAAGAGCTGATATATCCAATATACTGCTGTCAATTGGCTGTGTTTTTAAAAAAAAACCAAAAGAGAGCTTTATCCTGAAGGTCAGGTTTTGGAAGATCAAACCTACAGATGTACACACACGTTCTTCACATCATTGCAAGAGAAAATCAGATGCCAAGAAAGGCCACAGAAAATCAGTCAAAATGCTCACTTTGCCTGGCACCCTGTCTGTGACAGGGACCAATCAAGGATGCCTGTGGAGTAGTTCAATAAAAAAGTCGAGTATGTAGTGATGCTTCTCCAGAACAGTCTTTCAGATGTCAACAATTCTTGCTTAAGGATTTGCTGCAGGAGAACTGCCTGGAGATTTAATAACCTCTGTCAGGTTTTTCTTCAATGAGTTTGATGGAGATGGAAAGTGGCTGTGTGGAGTCCTACACGACGAGCTGCGGAAGCGGCTGAGGAAGAAGGTGAATCAAGTCAGTTTGCANTGCTGCTGTCAAAAATATGACTCATTTTTCACATAATAGACGGAGGGAAAAGTAGAGAAGTTTTAATACGTAATAAAGCTTTCTCTTGCCCAGGATGTCCTGCATTAGCTCTTATTTTACTTCTCATTAAAAAGAATGACACAATGAAAATGTACTTTTTCTAGCCCTAGTTAACTGCAGAACGACTCACTGTCGTTCTCACAATTAGCTCTTCTTGACTCTTCACAGAACCAGGCAAATGAAGCTTTGGTATAGCTAATTTTAGGGCAAGGAGTTTGTCAAATTCCCAGGCCGTGAGGGAACTCAGTGTTAGTACAGTTTATAAAATCAGTGAATTTGGTGAATGGAAGGAAGTCTCATTCCCTCTACCCAGGCATTTTATAAGCTCAGCTAACACGCTTTCATGGCTGCAAAGCAGAAGCCACTCTGAAGTGCGGACACTGGCCAAAATGTCTGCCCGCGAGGCTCCGTCAGGTTTTGAATCTCTGTAGCGTCATCATAAAAGCCATGTCCTCAAGCAGATGAAGTGGTTCCCATGGTAAGGGTCTGTGTAGTTTGCCCTACTNCTCTGTAGGTAATAGAGTAGTCTCTACATATCAGTATAGCAGCAGCATTCCCATTAGTCAAGCAAAGTTCCTAGGTCTAAGTATCCTCCACTTGCATCTCTGCAAAGCTGAAGTACTTCTGCAGACTCAGTAGCATTGTGTGCAATATCCTCCAGATACATGACTAGCAAATTCCACTTCTTTTTGACAGGCAATCCCGAAAACATCTGCTAGTGTAAGCAAATTGGCTGTGGGAACTGCATGCTCCCACTTTAAAGATGTTTTCTGGTTTTCATTTTTCATCTCTCTAGTGCACAGATCCAGCACCTGTACTGCTGAAACTTATTAGAAATGGAATTGCGAGACTAAATTGCTAAAATTAGCCAAAAGCTGAAAGCACAATTTTACTAAGTCAAGAGTGTGTGAACAAGCAACAGAGGCTTTTTTTCTGTTTGATGTGGTGAATTATAGTAAAGCTAACACAATATTTTAAAATTTAAAATTCCTTTGCTTCAGCATAAGAAATCTTAGCCACAGCTAGGATTCACATCTATAAAGATACCATGCAAATTACGTTTGACTGTTTCTTGAGATACAACACACAACGTTTGCGGGCCATAGCCGTAGAAACATAAATACTTAGCTTCCCTTTATGCAACTATTCAGTGGAAGAAAAAAAATGGAACTAGTGATGAAGAGCTGGCCAATATACGTCAACACGCTGTTGGGTGACTGTCAGGTTATGCTTGTGTTCGCTAGGAACATGAGAGACCGTAGCCAGAAAGCAGTGACCACCTTGTTAGTGCACTATGGTAGCCTTATTTAAATTATGCAGAATGATAAGCTATACAGTAAGAATTAGACTTGCATCTCAGTCACTTGTGTGTGCCTGGGAAAAAGTTCTTTCTGGTTTCAGAGATGAAAATATAAGAGCTGATATATCCAATATACTGCTGTCAATTGGCTGTGTTTTTAAAAAAAAACCAAAAGAGAGCTTTATCCTGAAGGTCAGGTTTTGGAAGATCAAACCTACAGATGTACACACACGTTCTTCACATCATTGCAAGAGAAAATCAGATGCCAAGAAAGGCCACAGAAAATCAGTCAAAATGCTCACTTTGCCTGGCACCCTGTCTGTGACAGGGACCAATCAAGGATGCCTGTGGAGTAGTTCAATAAAAAAGTCGAGTATGTAGTGATGCTTCTCCAGAACAGTCTTTCAGATGTCAACAATTCTTGCTTAAGGATTTGCTGCAGGAGAACTGCCTGGAGATTTAATAACCTCTGTCAGGTTTTTCTTCAATGAGTTTGATGGAGATGGAAAGTGGCTGTGTGGAGTCCTACACGACGAGCTGCGGAAGCGGCTGAGGAAGAAGGTGAATCAAGTCAGTTTGCAGAGGTGAAATCCATTCAGCTGGCTTTAGACATTGCTGAACGAGAAAAATGGCCAATGCTCTGTCTCTATACTGACTCATGGATGGTGGCAATTGCCTTGTGGGGATATGGTTAAAGCAGTGGCAGCGCTCCTTTNAGCTGCGGAAGTGGCTGAGGAAGAAGGTGAATCAAGTCAGTTTGCAGAGGTGAAATCCATTCAGCTGGCTTTAGACATTGCTGAACGAGAAAAATGGCCAATGCTCTGTCTCTATACTGACTCATGGATGGTGGCAATTGCCTTGTGGGGATATGGTTAAAGCAGTGGCAGCGCTCCTTTTCGGAGCACTGGTAGTGGCAGTGCTTGTTTTGGGAGTGTGAATAGCACCAGTGCTCTTCTTTGGAGTGCAGGCAGTGGCAGTGCTTGCTGTGGGGGTTGAGGTGGTTGGATCACACCTACGCATACACGAAGATTTAATTTGACATCCCACAAAAAACACATGCGGGACAATCGATATTGATAATATGCTATTTTGATAGTCACAACCACATCCGACATTCTCAAACTCTGGTGGAGTCAGTGTGTCATGAAAAGGAGCAGTACAATGACCCATAGCAAAATCAAAGGCATAATTAGTAACAAAGTCCACTAGGTAACGCCTGAAGGACCCTGGTAAAGTCGCTGCCCATCTCATCACAACATAAATCAATATCAAACACCAGAGGAAAACCACCTGTTTCGTCCAGCATCCAAAACCGACAATCTGCAGATAAACACTAATAACAAGTAAACAATACCATAAAGCATATGGCAGGTAAGGCAGCGTGCAGGCGCTTAACTCTAAACCCAGCTCTGAAAAGACATGAAATAAGATTGCACTCAGCAAAGACATGATGCAAGCTGTCTGTTTTAATTTCCAACCCCTCAAGACTCTGAAAAATCTCAGCTAATTTATATGGGTCTCCTCCTGCCGGTGCCGGAATTCGAAAAAATTCAGGCAACCNGTGCAGGCGCTTAACTCTAAACCCAGCTCTGAAAAGACATGAAATAAGATTGCACTCAGCAAAGACATGATGCAA
>VZSC01015876.1:4294-55998 GCA_013398225.1 Steatornis caripensis
ATGGCCCCAACCCCTGCCTGTCCCAGACCCCCACCTGTCCCCAGCCCCACCTGTCCCCAGGTAGCTCTGCCTGTCCCAACCCCTGCCTGTCCCCAGACCCCTGCCTGTCCCCAACCCTGCCTGTCCCTGACCCCACCTGTCCCAGCCCCTGCCTGTCCCAGCCCCTGCTTGTCCCAATCCTGCCTGTCCCAATCGTGCCTGTCCCAACCCCTGCTTGTCCCAATCCTGCCTGTCCCCAGACCCCCGCCTGTCCCAGCATTACCTGCAACGAGACACCCCTTCCTCCTTTTGCACTTGAGAGAGTGATGGTTAAGTCCTGGGCACAGGAAAATAATCATGGGGGGGTTATAAATGATACAGGAAGAGGTAGAAAAAAAAACGTGCTAAGCTAGGTGGGAGACTTGCAAAAGGCCGGCCTGCAGCTCCGCAGCCTGCTGCCATCCCACCGCCGCTGTGGGACTCGGGTGCTGCAGGACCTGCGTGCTCCCAGCAGCGCGTGTTCCTGGGCATGGCTCCCCCAGGATGGGTGTCCTGTGGAGAAGCAAGTGGATTTGGGCTGGATTTGAGCCAGCTCCTGGGGCTGGGGCTGGGGCTGTGTTTGGGCTGTGAAACCGTTCCCGGGATGCTGGACCTTTGCAACATCCAGCTCATCTGATTCGGTGCCTCATCTCTTCTCCCGTAGGTTTGTGTATGAGAACAAAAACATGTCTTCTCCTAAAATCTACGTCTTGCAGCCCTGGATTGCAAACCTCTTGGTGAATTACGAGCAGCTGGATGCCAATGAGAATCTCCTGGCCGGGCAGGTCCTGCGGGTAGGTACCAAGGGGGACTGTCCTACAGCGCACCAACAGCATTTGAAATCCAAATTCCTGGAAGTGTTCAGCAGTTCCCGATTCAGTGGCTGTGGGTGGGCAACCCTTCCTCCTCAAAGTCCACGATTCCTGGGCTCTTGAGGTGGAGGAGCTTTGCTTGGTCTATTTCTGGTGGCTTTCACTGACTTTTGCACCTCTGGTGTGTGTGCCCTGCTCTCGTCCAAAGAGCTTGTGATCTCCAAGGTCATCTCTCTCCTCCCCCAGCTTCACACTCGCAGGCTGCCTTGCCTTCCTTCTCCTCTTTGCATCCCATTGTTCCTTGTACGACGCCAGTTGATGGGTGGTCCTGACAGTGGGTAGCATGAGGCAGAAGCAGGACCTGCTGAGGTGTCTGGAGCCTGGTCCTGTCTGGTGATGAGCCTTGGTGGGACGACAAGCTTGTCCTCCCATGGATGCTGGCTCTTCTGGGAGAGCCTCTTGCTTGGTGATTCAGGGCATGGAGCTCTGAGGCACTAAACCTCCTCCTGTGTAGTTCCTGGAGAGTTTTCTGTGCAGCGCTGGTGATGTCTTTGACAGTTGATCTATCGTACGTGGCAGGAGGGAGCTTCAGTCAGGGGGCTCTGAGGTCTGATGGGTAGCGGGAAGGAGGCAGGAGGAAAACAACTGAGCGGAGTCTGTGCTGCGGATCATTAGCTGTGGACTCGGAGGGATCGGGTGAAGGTGCTGTGAGACACCCGGGTGCACAAGCAGATGTGAGACCCACGTGGGCAGGGCGTGCGGTTCCTGCCTTGCGATGGGTTGTGGTCATGACCTGGATGCTGGAGAGACCCAGCTCCAGTGCTCTGGTTTGCTGTTCTCTCACAGCCTTTGGGGTGCTTGTAGCAGCATCCCACCATGGACAACGTTATTGTTAGCAATCTCCTCATGTCTTTTGTGGACAAGATGTTTGAGGCGAGTCAGGTGTCTCCTTGCTACCAGGAAAAGAAATGAGAAAGATGGATGTTGTGATTTAAATGGAAGGAGAGATGAGATGGGGAGAAAAAAAAATGACAGCGAGAGAGAGAAGGCCCTGTGGTCCTGTTCCCTATCCCATCTGAAGACATGGAGGTAGTGAAATCACTGGTTCCCTGCTTCTTGGCCCAGTCCCCACTCCCAAGCAGATCTCTTGCGCCTGGGGTGATGAAGACCCAGCAGTGAATGAGCAGATCCCCCCTAGGGCTTGAGAGATTAATGGGGAGAGTTCTGTCGGAGTGACCACTCTCCAGCCTATACCCACCTGAGTCCTCCACGATGAACGAAGGTTGGGAACCTGTCTTGAGCAGCAGAGCCTTTCTCCTGCTTGCTCTGGGCTCCAGCTGTGCCTACATTCTTCTTCATCTGTTTCAGATCTGTAGCGTCCAAACCTACCCTCTTTGTTTGTCTTGGTTTTTCCCCAGTCCCGTGAGCAGCCCTGCCTGCTGCTGGTACCAGTGCTCTCTTGCAGTGTGCGCTAAGTCGCTCTGCCTCCGCTGGGAATAGAGAATTGCCCACAGTGAGTGAGCACGTGGTGGGGCTGGCCACCTGCACGCCGGGTGTCTCCCACCTGGGCGAGGGGACACGGCTGGTGAGGATGGCTGGGTGGCTGAGCTGCGATGCCAATGGGAGCAGGGTGCTGGCCGCGTGGGCATCCTTAAACGCAGCAGCCAGCCTTGTTGCCTTGTACAGGGAGTTTATATATAGGTTTGGTAGGCTCTTGTTGTCAGAAGGTCCCAGCTGACGACGGCCAGTCTTTCTAGTACGGTGGGCACCTATTAAAGGACATGGGTGCGCCCCCTGTGAGATGCAGGTGGCTTTTGTGCACAGTGGGACATGTGATTTCACGTCTGCTCTTTGTGCGTCGTGCTCCAACATCACCAGTCAAGTGAATGATGTACACGACGTATGTGACCAAACCGTAGGAGTGTACCAGGAGAAGCCCAGGGCTGTAGGGGTTAGGACAGGCCAGGACTGATCCACAGCTCCCAGCCCACGGAGCAGGCAGGTATGAGACTTGGAGGAAAAGTTTATTGCCTCCCTTGGAGGTTGTTTTGATGCAGCATGGACATGGCTTCGTACAGGCTCAGCATTGCTAGTCCAGGAGCTTCGTTCAGAAGAAGGGGATAGCTGTAATGATCCTGCTGCTTACTGCTGCTCTATCTCCATCTGCTTTGCGGAGGAGCATGTGTCTCAAGCCTGCCCAGACCCCTTTCGCCTGGATTCCTGCTGCTAGTTTGGGTAAAAAAAATGCTTGGTTGCGGCTCCTCTCCCACCTTGCCTTCGATTGCTCCCTTGCACAATGATGTGGTGTGTCTCTTGTTCTGTCTTGGCGTGGAGGCTGCTAAGACCAGCCAGAGGCACACGGGTGCATTTCGGACCCCTTGGCTTTGGGGTAGGCATTACCACACGGCTTGACGGTGAATAATGACCTTCTCTCCTAAGAGTCCAGCCTCTAAGCTAGGCATGGTGTCCTGTCCTTGTTCACAGGGAAGCCTGTAAGTGAGACTTCTTTTTTCTTCCTCCCCAATCTCTTGATAGGTTTTGAGTGACTCAACTGCTCCAGGCCAGCCTGGGGTCCTCCAAGATGCCATCCTACAGGTCTCGGATGGGTCCTACTACATCCGCGTGGTCATTACGTCTGAAGCTCTGCAGGCAGAGGAAAAGTGGGTTCCACCATGGATCGGCTGTGGCTGGAACAGCGGTTCTCCACAGCTGCTAGTGGGGCTCCTGCCCGGTCTTGTTTCAGGTTGTGTTAAGCTAAAGCAATCACAGGGTGGGAAGTCTGCGTGAAAGAACTGCTAAGAGAAGAAAGCCAGAACGCCGATGCTCTGGTTTCGGCTGGCTGGGATGGGCAGGGGTTGATGGCAGAAGCTGCAATGCCACATAGAAGTGATTAGAAAGGACCAAAGAGCTCGTGGCCTTTGTGAAAGGAGCCAGAGTGTTAACAGTGGTAGCCTGGGCTGCTCCTTTGGTTCTTTCCTCAGTTTCCCCATTTGAACACCCCTCGCGTGGCAGGGTGCTGGTAGCAAAGGCAAGGATAAGCAGCAGGAGTAAGTTGCAGGATCAAGGAGCCCTTGGTCCCTGATGCGCATGCTGAGATGCATGCCAGCATGCCCTGATGTGGTTGGTGTAGCTCTTTGGGGAGCCCCTCTGTGTGTCTGGGTGTTCCAACTCCATTCTTCGTCTCTCCAAAACGTTCCTGCTCTGCTCTTTTCCTAGCACCCACATGCAGCTCAGGCTTTCCAGCCTTATTTGCCGAATTATCGTCTTGCAGAAGTACACGGTGTGTTTCCGGGAGGAGGCCAGGCTGGTAAGTGCTCTGATGAGTGGAAGCAGCTCATTCCTTGACCTCGCCTTGCTTCCTGCATGCTGCTCCCAGGAGCTGGAAGTACATGAGGGGTGGCCTTTTTTCTCTCTTCTTCCACTTGTAGCTCCTGGGAGGGTCTGTGGTAGTGACGATGGCTTGGCCTGGGCACTGGGGCAGAGGATGACGTGAGCTCTCTGTGGAGATGTGGTGCATCTCCCCCAGGGCCACCCGGCTGTTACCTCCTGCCGTGGTGCAGCTGCAGGCATCCCACGTGGACCATGGCTGGCAAAGCTGCCTGCTGTCCCCTCACGGGGGTTCGGGACTGTCCCCGTGGCCTCGGGCTGGCGCAGCCTGACCTATGGCTCTTGAAGAGCCCTTGGCTGATGCAGGAGGGTACAAACTCCCCATCGAAGCGGGTTGTCCGCTGTCGGTGCAGGCCCTCCCTTTGGCTGGAGGGTTGGTGGCAGAGCTTTGGTGGGTGCTGGGTGCTCACCGGCCCCAGGGGAGGTGGGACTGCTCGCCTCTGCCTTACAGGCTTCCTTTGCCCCGCAGGAGGACTGTGAGTTTTACCTCACGGCCCAGCAGTTCATCGTGTTGCCCATGGAGAGGCAGAGGTTGGAGTCATCCGACGGGTACGTCCCACGGGGCAGGCAGGGGGCTCTGCTCTGGGGGTGCTTCCTCATCTCCCCAGAGCAGCACTGAGCATGGGAGTCCTGGCGCGAGCTGGTTGTGGTGGGGACTTTTTGCTCCCTGAAAGAGGAATTGTGTCCCTCGCAAGTGGTGGAGGAAGGTGGGGATGCGGAGGGAATTGGTAACCAGCTTCTCTCTTGCTGCAGGAACCAGGAGCCCTCGGTGCTGCAGAAGATAAAGGAGCTCTGGCTGTAAGTAGGGGGCTGGCCGTTGCTGGGGAGCATATCCAGACACCATGATGAGAGCGTGCCAGCTCTGAGCGCAGCTAGAGCAGGCTGGCAGGGGCAGGCATGGGTTATGGCAGCTCCTGGTTAACCCATGCAACTCCCTGCCCTGGGATGTGACAGAGCCGAGTAGACCGTGCCAAATGAGATCCTGGTGACGCAGAGGGCTCTGCAACCCACCCTCTTCCTCTGAGCTGGCAGAGCTGGGAGGAAACATCCATGGGGAACTTGCTTCTTCCAGCCATGGGCAGTGTGGTTGGGAGGGTGAAGCCCTGGCACAGCTCATTCCTCAGGCTTGGAGCCCCAACTCTGGACATCCTCAGGGGTCTCCGTCTCCAGGAACAGGGCTCCCTGATGGGTATTCCCGCGATACTGAGCAGTGGCCGGATCTGGCACCCAGTGGGGAATCCGCTTCTTCCACAAGCTGCTTCTTCCCAAGCCAGGGTGCTCGATCTGCGACCAAGAGCTGCAGAGGGCTGCTGGCTTGGCGTGCCCCAGCCCTAACCTGGTTTTGTCTTCTCCTTGGTCATTGCAGGAGGAGTCTCGCTCTGAAGAATGCTCCCAGCTCAGGTAAAGGGTTGTGGGGGGCACGCGATGCTCTGGCTGTCTGTTGGGGTTCCCTGGGTCTCCTGAGCTTGGTCTGGGCTAGGCAGAGGTAGCACAAGGTCACCAGATCTCACAAGGCAGCGTTGCTAAGCCCAAAGCAGGACAAGGCAGTGCTGACGGCTAAAGCGGTGTGGGCCGTTGCGTGCCTGTAGTCGTGCTTCTGCTCCAGGACCTGTGTGGAGAAAGGAAAGATAATTTCTAGAAGCAGGGGAAATGCAGAATTTTGTGTGTTTCCACAGGTTTCAGTGCATGCGACAGTCACGCAGCATTTGCAAGTGAGGCTGGCCTGAATTAAGGTGTCTGCTCCACTGATACTTGCGTGCTCTCCCTCCAGAGCCATCCATCTCTCAGCTGATCGACGCCATAGGACAGAACCAGCTGGAGGTTTTGAAGGAAAGTGCTGAGGAATGCTTGGATTTACAGATGCCCAAAGAGGCCCCAGTGCCGGTGAAGGACGAGGTTCCTGTCACACAGTGGGAGGCAGAGCGCAAGAAGGAGGTCAGTGTGGCTGCTGAGAAAGCTCGTGGTGGGGACCCTGCTCTGGAGGGCTGGGAGGAGGAAGGGGAAGCACAGCGGGCAGAGCTGGAGGTTTGCTGGGGAGAGAGGTGGTGTTCAGCTGCCAGCTCTGTGTGGGCTCCTGCAGCTCAAGTGGCACTGCCCCGTGAAAACCATGTTACGTGTTTTGTTTCAGCAGGGTGAGGACATCTTCGTGGTCCCGGCCAGCACTCTGGTGATCCCTCCTGAGGAGGAGGCAGTTGCTTGCGATGCTCCCAAGGCAGGTCAGTGCGGTGGCTTTGTCTGCAGGCAGTTCATCGCTGAAGCATGCGAAATAAGGGTCTCCCTGGCATGGGCAGAAGACTTCCTTTGCTCTGGCTGGACGCTGTGCTGGGGTGTGAAGAGCGGTGCCCCTTTCGTTGCAGACACAAGCGAAGCAACTCCTAGGAAGAGCGGCGACAACAGGACAGTGCCGGGCGACCTGAGTGTCATATCCCAAGCCAGCCGTGAGTAGCAGGGCCTCCGCATCCCAGCCTCGCACTGTTTTCCTCTAAAGTTGGCTCAGCCCATCCTCTCCTTGGACTGAGCAGAGAAGGTACCGGCACAGCCAGGTCTTTGGGACACCAGGACTCCCAGCCTTGCCTCGAGCAGGCAGGGAATGGTCCCATTCCTGCAGCCTCTTGAAGCTGAGCGGCTTTGGTTCATTGTGCTGGGGGCACAACAAAGTATTTTGTCTCTTTGATGCCATCACGGTGCACAAGTCACCTGCCCGAGCGTGGGGCGCTTGGCTGGCTGAGATTCAGAACCGTCACCTCGCTGGGCTTGGTTGTCACCAAGCTTTGCTGCAGAAGTACCTGCAGGAGCTCCATGGAGAGGAGGAGATGAAGGGAGCTGCTGTCCTGGACAGCGCAGGGTATAGGAGAAGGTCTGCCTCCTGCGTGCCTGCTCTCTGCACCGTGGCTGCCTCTTCGCTGTCTGCCACGGGGGCTGGCTGGAGTACACCCCAGCTTTGGCTGGAAAGGGCTCTCAGAGCTCCCCTCAAGCGCTGTCTCTGTCCAAGACCTCGCGCGCAGTTCTTTGTAACCACTGCAGGGTTGGGAGTGGGCGGCCGCTGTCTTTGCTGAAATCAACCCTCCAACTTTGTCATTGCAGCCACAGAGTCAATAGACTTGTTGGAGAGCTCGGAGGGATCCCTGGACAACCCCTGGAACAGGCTCGCCCCGGTATCTTTGACCCTGAACTCCTCAGATGGTGAGTCCCCATGCCCCGGAGCATCCAGCCTGCCTCACTGGCAGGAGTCAACCCCTCTCCTCTCATTCTGGATGCTGGCTTGCTTTCCCCTGGCCAAAAAGTAGTGCTGTAGTGTTCCCGTTGCCCTGTGCCTGCGTTGTTCCAGCTCCAGTGCTCTCCTGCCCGACCCAATGTGCTGGGGTAGGTCCCACCCGCCAACTGCCCCATGCCCGAGCTGACCATGCATTTTCTCTTACCAGAGAAGACCTCACAACACGAGCTTTCACCAGAGACCCAGCAAGATGTGGCTGCTGACAGCAACACTCCCGACTTGATGGAACCTTGCAGCCAGGACTCTCCCGACAGCTTTCCGCAGGGAGAGCCGGTGCAGACCTCCTCTCCCTCCCTGCTCTGCTCCTACAGCAATACCAGTCCGGTGGAGACCGGCAGCACCCGGGCAACGTCAGCTGCGGAGGCAGCCTGCGATGCCCCTTGCCCTACTCAAGGCACGCAGGTATCGGGGGGCTCTCAGACCACCCTGCCATCTCCTTCTCCAGTTTTTCCCGTCTTGCCCAGCAGCCGTTTGCAATCCCTGCCCGAAGGCGTGCCTCACAGGGAGCAGGCGGACTCCAGTGGCACAGCTTTCCCTCCAGATACATTGAAGCACAGTCCGGCTCGTGCCAGGACCCGGGGAGGAGATGCTGTGGGTGCCAAGAGGAAGCTGCTGGCAGGAGCTGGCGAGGCGCTGCCAGCCCTCGGTGGGCAGCAGCAGCCCCAAGGTGCCCCGTGGGGCAGGGCGAGAGACACGAGAAGGAGGCTGGAGGTCATGAGCACACGAGGCGCAAAGAAGAGCAGAAAGGAGGAAGTGGGACTGCAGCATGGGAAGGAGCTCTCTGAGGACGAGGAGGAAGAGCGAGCGGCCCCAGCGAGCGGCCCCAGCTCTAGGCTGGAGCAGCACAGAGCTCTGCAGCCGGTAAAGATGACCACCCTTAGGGGTGATTCTTGGGGAGATTCTCTGTGTCCCCCACTGCTGGTGTCCCTGCCCGAGGCCTTTCCTCGTCTGAGTGGTGGGGAGGGGGTTGTTGAAGGCAGGTGTCGATGTAGATGGTGACCCCAGCCCTTGCGAAGGAGGATCTGGGGCACTGGGTGAAGGTGGAGTTGAGCCCATGACCTTGTTGAGTGGGAACCAATGCTGGAACATCTTCCAGCTCTCTGGGTAAAACAAGATTGGAAGAGCTGGAAATGGTTGAGGGAGAGACCCCAGAGTTTCCCTAAGCATATCGGGGTCTTGGGATGTGTGGTGGGGCTGTGTTCTGGGCTTTGCGGCAGGGGCAGACCTGCCTCACCCTCCCCCTTTGCTTCTGCAGTACGTGAAGGAGAAGCCGGTCCAGTACAGATATGAGGCACCAAGCCCCGAGCTCTGTGAGCGGATAAGATCCGTCAGGTCAGTGTGGCCGTGGCCGCCTACAGCCATCCCTTCGGCCCCACGGGGGGTTGTGGGCATCGCCACTTGCATCCCTGCAGCAAGTCCCCAAACTGTCCCTTATCCATTGTCCCTGGGCTGCCCCGGCACGTGGGTAGCATGTCCCCAGCAGGGACCCGCCTGCTCACGCTGGCTCCCCTGGTCTGATTTCACAGGATCTCAAAGGCGATGCTGAAGTGGGCGTGCTGGATACTCACGGACAAGGAGGTGGACTCCTGAGCCCTAGCCTGTCCTTTGTTTCTTCACCGGTTCAGCCGGAACAGTTTAGGACTGCCTGGGAAGAGCAGCTGGGGGAGGAATGGGGGGGGGATACACATGAGGACCCCCATCCCCAAGGGGACTGCTGACTGGGTTGGCCTGGCTCCAGAGACCCTGGCTCCAGAGATGCTGGGGACATGACCTGTTGAAGGCCAGCACCCTCAGCGCTGAGAGAGGAAAAAAGGATCCATTGAGGGACACCTGTGTGTGAGCCGGCATCTCTTCCCCACCTGTCCCTCTCCATCCTTTCCAAATACCCTGGCCTGGCGAGTGGGGACAAGAGGCGACTCAGTGCTGCTGTAGCACGGGCGGCAACGATGGCAGAGGCCGCAGGACCTGATCCTCACTCCGAAGGCAGCAGAGGAGTTTGGACGTTTTATTGATTTGTTTAGGTAGGGTCCTGCACTGTTCTTTACAAAAAATATCCTGCAGGGTTATGCTGTAGAAATTAAAAATAAAAATTGTATATTTTTTAAATACACAGCTCTTGTATTAAAAAAAAAAAAAAGAAAAAAATAAGCATCTCGCTGCTTTGTCGTAAACATCCGTGTAAGGAATGCGTTTGGTCCAGAGCGGAGGTCAACACAGGAGAAAGCAGCTTGGGTGTTGGGGTAACGCTGGTGGAGAGCTGTGGGGATGGCAAGGCTGGAGCGAGGCTGCAGAGCTGCACGCTGGAACACATTGGTCTGTTGTCCTGCTGATGGAAAACTGCGTCTTGTGGGGCTGGAGAGAGCGGTGTACTGCAGGGTGAGGAGCTGGAGAGGTGAAAGGGCCCTAGTAATGCTTGCTAAAAATGGCTGGCTGCCTGCGCTGCCTGCCCAGCTGCTGCTTAAAATCACCAGTTCCCCCAGCGCAGCCTGCAGTGGCAGAGGCCATCTGGGGCAGGCAATGCTGCTTGGCACATCCCGAGGGCTCTGACACAGTCCCTGGGCATCCCTGCCCTCCCAGGCGATGCTGGTGACATGGCCAGCCCCGCAGCGAAAGGTGGGTGATACCATTGTTGGCCAGCCCCGTGGCCACATCCACGCCAGCCCGGTACGGAGCAGACCTGTGCCCCGTCTCTGCTGTCTGCACCCCAGCTGCCAATCACCCCAGCACCGTGTGCTTGCTTGCAGGGTTTTATTGGGAACAGTGCAGCTGCATGCAGGGGCTTCACTGTCCCAGGGCTGGCTCCCCCTGGCCCGGCACCAGACATCTTTGGTCTACGGCTGCTGAGTCTTGTGCATTCGCAACAGTTTGTGCCAGGGCTTGCGGCCGCTCGCCTTCGGTGCCCACTCCAGTCTGCGGCTCTTCCGGCCCAGCGTGGGGCCAGTTGTGCGGCATGGCACCTAGAGAGGTCACGGGTGCTGGTGTGAGCACGGGGGCAACCCTGCACACTCCAGCACCCTCTTTAGCAGGGTGCAAGGCAGGGAAGCATCGCCTCTCACCTGCGGCATCCGAGGAAGGTCTGGGCTTATCCCCTGGCTCCGGGAGGGAGTCATGCTTGGTTCTCCGTTTGAACACAGGCGACCGCCGCAGGCGCAGGGGGACAGTGCCTGCTGGGGGAACACAACCCAGCCCCACGTTACAGTGGGGTGCAGCTGCCTGGCTCCCATCCCCTTTCCACCTGCAAGCCTGGGTAGCCCTGGTGCTGAGTGATGCCATCATCCGGCACCCTGGGGGGCCACCTGCCAGGTGAGACAGGCAGCGCCACCAGGCACATGGGGTACCACCACCTGGCCCCTCTGGCGTGGGGTGCAAGAGGTGTTTGGGGTCCCACTCCAGCCCCACTTACTTCCCAGCTCCGCTGGGCACTCGGGCTCCCTGAGCTGCTCCTCGTGGACAGACACAGCTCGCCGGCCAATCCCCCGTGGTGCCACCAGCCGCGGCGCCAGCCGGTTGTCTGGAAAAGCAGCAGAAATGTGCTGTCAGGGGAGAGCCTGCAGCACCCTGACCTCCTGGGCAGCCCCCTGACCTCCTGGGCAGCCCCCTGCCAGCACCCAGCGCTGGGCGCTTGGGTGCCCGCTGCCCTCCATTCCCAAGGGACTCTGGGAACATGCCAGCAGTAGGATGGGGGACCCCAGCAGCAGCTCACGCACCCCTACCTTCAGTGTCAGGCGGTGTGGGCAGGGGGCCGCCGGCACCCACCTCCCCGCTGTGGCTGACCCTCCGTGGCAGCGCCACCGGTGCACTCCTCCCTGGCCGCGGCAGGCTGCTGCTCCAGCCCTCCCGGCCCCCAGGCTCCAGCAGCCCGCTGGGCTCGACCACGACGAAAGAGCAACGGGGCTGGTCGGAGCTGGTGCCTTGCGGCTCGGTGGGCAGTTGCCTCCCTAGGGCTTTCCAGGCTGGCCGGGGCTCGGCCAGGTCGGCACTGGGCTCCATCGTGGCAGCTGGGCTGCGGAACGGTGCGTCTGTAGGGAAGGCAGGACAGAGATGTGGATGCGTGGCAGTGACGGCCCCAGGGCTCAGCTCTTGGTGCTGGGAACCAGCCTGCAGCCACGCCAGGGATTGGGCAAGGGGCTGGGTTTTCATCTGCCATTGCCAGGGTTGGGCACCCAAGGGTGCAGGGCACCCTCCCCAGGGCAGGACCCTGCCTGGGTGCCTGTGCCCGCCAGCCTCTGTTGGCTCCAGACCCCATGTAGTGCTGCTTGGTGCTAGCGGAGGGGACAGAGCCCTCTGCCTAGGGGACTGGTGCGACCCCCCCACCCCGGCACCCACTGGTGACCCACCTGTGGACATGGAGTGCGTGCGGGCCTTCAGGGAGGGCGGGCAGTCCACAGAGCTGTCCACGATGTCCCCTGCAAGCACAAGCCACCGGCCAGCATCAGTGAGCTGGGGTCTGCCCCGTGCCACCAGGACCCAGCAAAGGGGGGCCATGGTGGGACCCGCAGCTGGGAGCCCAAGGGGGCCAGTCCTGCCCACCCCATGGGTGCCCAGCTGGGCCCGGAGCATGGTGGGGAGGATGCAGCCCCTCACCATCTGAGCCGGCTTTCTTCATCTCACTGTCTTTACTCTGCAAGAGGAAAGAAACCTGGTAAGGGTGAGGTTGGGGCAGCAGCACCCTCAGGGGTGATGGGTGGCAGAGGGCGGGGTGCTTGCTGGGCTCTGGAGGAGTGCAGGGGATGGGTGCATGCCAGGGAAGGAGGGACAGGCCAACAGACATCGTGCAGCGCGTAGGAGCCCGTGTGCTGGTCCCCTTGCAGGGGGTTAGATGACAGGACAGAGGCTATGGGCGGTGGCGGCACAGAGCTGGGTGCTGCTGGTCCCATGCATGGACCACCGCCTCCACCCACCGCTTGGGTGCCTGCAGGATTCATCCCGAAAGCAGAGTCACTCCCCACCTGCTGCTTCTTGCCCTCAGTGGCCGGGCCCTTGGTCACGCCGATGCGGTGGAGCATGACCTGCATGCGCTGCTCGAAGGAGCCGGGCAGCTCCCCCTCGCTCTTCTCCAGGTGCCTCTTCTGCGGGACAGACACAGCCCTGCCAGGGGCATGGCACCCCGCACAGCACCCACCTGCCTGCAGTGCACCTGGGCCCCCAACACCAGCCATGCCCCAGGGAGACCAAGGTATGGCCACAACCCGGGGAGGATGTCCCCAGCCATCACTCCAGTGTCCCCACATCCCCCTGTGGTGCCCAGCTGACCCCACCACCAGCACCCTCGGGTGGGAGCAGCACCCACTGGGTGAGCCGAACAGCAGGGTCAGCAGCGGTGTCTTGGTGACAGTGACAACGCTTACCTTGTCATGCCTGACCTCTAGCACATCCTCATCCTCCCCAGACAGCAATATGAGCGACTGGGACTTGCCCTCCCGCGAGTACTTGGGCCGGATCCTGCGGGCAGAGTCAGGGGTCTGGCAGTGCTCGGGCTCTGCCTGGGGCTCGGCGGCGAGCCCCCCCTCCTCCGATTTACTCAGCGGCTTGCTCGCCTCGCCGCCCTTGCTGGAGGCCCGTAAAATGTCACTGAGCATCGAGCGTCTGCTCCTGGGGGCGGTGGGGCCACCCTCGGGCTCCTTCTCACACCTTGAGGCCCGGCTGGACTTGGGTTTCTTGAAGGCAAAAAAATTCCCAATTTTCTTCTTGAGGGTGCGTGTGCCGGAGGGGGCCAGAGGGGCCGATCCTGGGCAGGCCTCTGGAGCCGCAGGGCTGGGGAGAGATGAAGCATTGGGAAAGGTGAGCTCTGGGCTGCCGAGGGGCTAGAGATCATGTTTTCCCCCCTGCCCACCCCAAAGGGCTGGATCCAGACCCCAGAAACCCTACCTGAGACAACGCTATTGTGGCAAGGGCAGCTGTTCCCAGCATGGGACCCCGTGGGTGCTGCCCCGTTGCCTCTCCCCGCTATGGGACAGACGCCACATCCCCTCCCCAGCCTTGTGGGAGCAGGGCGCTGGTGCATCCTGCACCCTACGGCTGCATCCCTACCCTCTCCCACCAGCCTTGCCCTTGAGGGGATGCATGAGCTGGGACAGATAGAGGAGGAACGTTTTCCCCAGCATCCTTCTGGCACTGGGACCAGCAGCGTTTGCAGGGCAGGTGAAGGCAAGGGGGTCTGCCAAAACTCTGGGCTGGGTGCGTCCTGGGGCGCTGAGTGGATGCGGGTGCCCTGGCCCCCCCACCCCAGGCTTACGGCAACTCCTCTGTGATGAGCCTCTTGGCAAAGAAGTCCTCCAGGCCCTCATCCACGCGGGTGATGCTCCTGTCCTCGCTGTTCTCACAGGCCACGGGCTGCACCTGTGAGCAAGCGTGGCTATCAGCCTGGCACGGGGCAGGTACCCCCCGCACACAAACACATGCTGCCCGCGCTTGTGTGCCTACAAGCGGGTGCCTGTGCAGGATGGGTGCTGCCATCCTCCATCTCGCTGTGCACCCAGCACAAAAGCCAGACTGTGGTGCTATCAGCTGCGACCCAGCTCTGCTCCTGCTACGTCCCTGGGGCACCAGGAGCTCCAGCCCACCCCAGGCTCCTGCCAGCTCCTTGGTTGCCAGCTCCCTGGGGTGGGTTTCACTACACCCCCCCCATCCCCGCACCAAAAAGTGAGTGCCCGGGGAAACGTGCCTTCGCAATCACCTTCCCAAAGGAAAAAGTAACTTTTCGGCTGCCAGCTCCCCGCACCCCACTGGGCACCACATCTGCGGTGCCAGTGGCTCCCCAGTACGGTGGCCGGGGTATGGCACCCATACACACTCAGGCACCCGTGCGTTGCGTGCAGGTAAGGTGCCTCTGACCATCCTTGGGGACACAAAGGCAAACCCTGCTAAAGCCTTCCTAGAGCTGGGCCAGGTCTCTGTCCCCATGCCCCTTTGACAGGGATGATTCCTCCATTTGCGCTCCAAGGAAGGAACAGCCACGCTGCTGGTAGCTGATGGTGCGGATGACCTGCATGGACCCACACCTGCATCCCGCAGGCTGGTGCTCATCCTCAAGTTCAACCTTGCAGAGCCACCACAGCCTGCACGAAGGCCACCCGCTCCATCCCCATGGCAAAGCGGTCCATGTCATGGCCAAGCCTTCCTCCACAGCACCTTCCTCGCCCTGGCACATGGCATCACATCAGCGGCTTCCTATCAACAAGAGGGACACTCTTCCTCATCGGTGGCATTTCAATCCATAACAACTTTTCATTACGGCTGGATTGATGTTGCTCAGAAGCCGTTCCAGCCATCTGAGATCTACTTTCCCTGTCACATCACATCCATCAAAGCCCATCCTCGCTCAAGGCTTGGCCAACCCCGGGTGCCGAGCGTGCCCATCCTGCTGCGGAGAGGTGTGCTGAGGTGATGGAGCCAGCCCTGCCTGGCCCCTGCCCTCTCCTCTGGCCCTGCAGCAGCACTGGTCTCACCACGGTCCAAGGGCCAGCATCACCACGGCCGTGCAAGCTGGGGCTTTCAGCTGGGTGGAAGGATCCAGCTGCATCACGGTGGCATGGGGACAGGCTGATGTCGGCAAGATCTGGCCCTGGGGATGGTGATGGAGCTGGACTCTCCACTGGCTGCCCCCAAAAGTTACTTTTTCCTTTGGGAAGGGGTTTGCGAAGGCAGGTTTCCCCAGGTGCTCGCTTTTTGGCAGCGGTGGGTTGGGGGGATGTAGCAAAACCCACGCCACCGCAGCTGGCAGAGCCCCACCAGCATCACTGGGAGCCGTGGTCGCTGCTGGCTGATGGGTTTTGGATGGGGGGGAGCGATTTGGGTGCAGGAGGAGAGAGGCAGCTGGAGCCATTGCCGAATGTGCCGGCCCGAACTCTGCAGATTTTTTCATCCCCCCTTGCCTCTCTGTCGGCTCCCACCACTCGGCATCTCCCAGTGGGCAGCAGGAAGAGGGATGGATGATTTCCCCGGCCCCGCCAGCCCGCCTGCCCATTCTTTCAGGCCCCCCTCCTCTGAGGGGGCTCCGGCAGCAGCTGAAATGCAGGATAACAACCCAGCCGCAGCCCCGCGCATCTCATTTTCTTGCCTTGCAACAAATATTGCCTGCGATAATTCACCCAATAAAAAAAAAAAGGGAAAAACACCCCCAAAACCACCCCCCGCCTTGCCAACCACCCCCCCTTCTCCGCTTACATTCGGCTTGCTGGGCGGTTGCTTGTGCCGGCGGTTGGGCCGGGGCCTGGCTTTGGTGCAATGCTCCAGCTTCTCACCGGCGGTCGGCAGGTCCATGAGGGATCCGGCGGTGGTGGCGGTTGCAGGCTGCGTGGAGGGGAGCGAGCCGCTCGCAGGCTCAGCATCCTTTGTGGAGGCAGGGCGTGCCGGCGGCGCAGCGGGGCTGAGTGACGGCGGCACCCGGTGAGCTCGGAGCCCGCTGGCGTCTCTACCCACCACCGACTCCAGTTCCAAGACACCTACGAGGGGCGAGAGGGCCCCAGTTGGCAACCGGCCTCACCAGGCCTCCCCACCATCATCACCATCACTGTTGTCGTCACCTTTGCCCACGCGCAGCCAGGCGCTGTGCCGTGCCACGCCGCAGGGAGGGGAGCGCAGCCGTGTCCACCGAGAGCTTGCGCGGCGACCCCCGGGGATACAGCTTTGCGGCGTAGCCGGGGACAGATCCTGCTGCAGTCCCCGGAGGTTTGCGCGCATGGGATGCTGCGGGGGGACTGAGGGGAGGGATGCTCCGCCGGGGGCTGAGCTGACCCCTGCAGCCAGCAGCAGCTGTACGGCACAAACTCTGCCAGGGCTGACCCAGCAAGTGGCACCCACAAACACACCCCGTTCCACTCTGCGGGCAGCTCTTCACCCCCCCCTAGTTACCCGCTGGACGGGGGTCAGGATACTGCTGGGCTTGGGGACATCGGGGGTCCCCTGGGAACACCTGGGTGCCAGGTGCTGGGCTCCACCTTGAGCTCTGTTTCAGCCGAAGCCAAACAGGCATCACAGCCGAAGCCCCAAAAAGCAGAAGTCACCCATCAGCTGCTCATTGCCTGTGCCCGCCCCGGGCACGCAATGCTGCGCGGGGCAATGCCAGCAGCAGAGGAGCCTGGGGCAGCTCAGCATCAGCAGCAGAAGAACCCGGGGGCTCCTGCGCCAGGTCCCCAGGGGTGCTGCGTGGGTCAGTGATGCCAGGGGGTGATGCCGTGGCATCCGCAAATCACGGGCAAACCTCCCAGCCCTGCCTGGCTGTGCAGGGAGGGAGCTCAGGGCATTCACCCCACTCTGCCCATGCGCACTGAGCCAGCTGACACCCCAAAACCAGCACAAGAGCAAGCTCAAGGTGAGCTTTGCTTGCGGACCCACACCACAGCACCGGGAAAGGCTCTCCCAAGGGGCCAGACCCTTGCCAGTCACTGCCCGCAGCCTGTAGCATCATCGCAGAGGGGTCCTGCCCACCAGCCCCCAGCATCGCTGCAGCGAGCCCCCTGCCCCTGCCATGCCCCGCAGAGCTGGCACGGCACATGCTGAGCCGCAGCAAAGGGAAAGCTGCGCGGTGACCTTACTTCTCACGGTCGGCGTGGGCCGAATGCTCCTGAAATGTTTGTTTTTCCTCCGCAGGGCCATCTTGTACTGTGGGGAGAGAGGGATGGTGGTAGTCTGGGTGTTGACAAGCTGGCTGTGGTGAGTGGCATCCCACGGCAGCCAGAGCCAGCCAGGCTTCGTCCAGTGATGGCTGCGATCCCTCCATCAACACCCTGACGCCAAGGGCTGCACTCCCTCATCTTGGTCTGGCACCGAAACCATCCACAACTCCAGATGGGATGTTTTCCCGGCTGAGACCGCCAGATCCCAGGTCCCAAAGCAACAGCCGGCTGGAGGGGCTGCGTGTGGCCAGGACCAGCCCAGGTCACCGCAAGGACACGCTCTCGGTGCCGGCAGAGCAGGCAGCGTGGCTTGGCAAGCTAACGGTCCTGTTTTCCAGCACTAATTGCCTTAGCACTGCCCTGGGGTGGCAGGGGTGCCAGGGGTGCGTGCACCCAGATCAGCAGCACTGTTAAGTCCGGCATCATCCTGCAAGGTGGATAAGAGGTGGTTACAGACCAGGCATCACGCGGCGGCAATAGGGTTGGACCCTACCTCCTCCGCAGCAAGGTCCGGAGGATTCCTGCCCCTCGCCAGTGCGGCGGCATCGTCTTCAGCCAGCTCTGGTAGCAGCTCTGGGAGGTCGAGCCCCTGCTTGGAGAGGCTCTCTGCCTAAAACCATTAAGAAGTGCTTAAATTATCGTGGGGGCTGAAGCAGGTCCGGCTGTCCTGTGTGCTCCGTGCTTCTCCACTCCCTACCCGCGGCCAGGATTTGCAAGCGGATTTAGGCCTGATTAGCTGGCTGCTGGCTCCGGCGCAGCTGCCCCATGCCTGCCCCGGTGCATGAGTGGCCAGTGCCCGGCTTCACCCCAGCACCCCCAGCTATGCAGCAGCTCCCAGACTTCATTCAGGACGTTAATGCCGCACCAGGAGAGGATTACCTGGGAGGAAAACCAGCCTGCATGGGAATTGTCCTGCTTACTGGACAGTGAATCCGCAGTGACTGCAGGGGCGAGCATCCTGGCAATGCCAGGGTACCCGGTCCCCTGTTCTGCATCCCAGTCCCACGTTCCCATCCCACAGGGGCTGACAGCTTCCAGAACTCACCAGCTTGCACTGGGCGATGGTCAGGTCTCCCAGCACGGCATCCACGATGCAGTCGGCCACGGCAGCTGTGACGGACAGCTTGATTTCACTGGGAGTGGAGAGAGGGGTGTCGGGGCCAGCACCCACAGCCCCTGCAAGCTATGGGGCCAGCACCCGCAGGGAGAGGCTTGCTGGGGAGATGGATGCTCGGCCATGGCACCCAGGACATGCTCTGGGCTCCAGCTCGCTGGGGGCGTGCTGCCAGAGCAGGAATGGGAACAGGTGCTGACTGGGATCGAGGATGCCAAGGGCATCCCCCTCATTGATGCTCGGGGCTCCCCTCTGCCAGCCATGGGGATGTGGAACATCACCCCATGGGACTTTCCAGGTCTCTAGGGACACATCCGAACTGGATCTGAGCAGGAAGCAAAGCCACAGCTGCGAGAACACAGCAGCAGGACCCAGCACACCACTGCCAACCACCACGTGGGGAGGGGAGCAGTTGGTAGGGAGCCCCCAAAATCCCCGTCTGGCCCTGTGTGTGAGAGCCAGCTGCCGAGCGAGAGGGAAGAATGGCACGTCACTCACTTCAGCTTGCTGAAGACATCGGTGATCATTTGGTCCAGGACGGTGCTGAGGTTGAGGTGGTCCTGGAGGTAGATCCGCTCCGACATGGCGTTGACCAGCTGGTCTTTGACCCCGCTCTTCTGCACCACAGCCGGGCAGAGGTTCTGCGCCGTGTCCAGCACTGCCTGCATGATCGCCTGAATTTTGAGGAAGAAAGAGGCGTTTTCTGTGTCTTTTCTATCAGGATTCACATGGTTTCCAGGAGACACCATGCCCCTCACCCTCAGGCCACGGCCGACAAGCATCCTGTGCCACCAGCAGCTCTCTGCGGGTGCCCACCTGGATTTCCCGGCCACAGATCTGCGACGCTTCCTCCGTGAGACACTCCAGCTTGTGCTGCAGCTTGCCGTTTTGGTACGGGGTGTTTCCTGCTTCGTACAAGAGTGGCAGGATCTGCCACGGGAAGAGAGATGGCATGGATCATTCCATGGCACCTCATCCTTGCTTCCATCCTTCCACGCACTGCCTGCATCCATGGCTGTCCCATGGAAGAGCATCGCCTACATTGGCTGGAGAGACCCAGTGACCTTCTGGTTTTGCTGGGCCAGGACTGGGCATCTTGGCCCCTCGCGGTCCATGTCCCCCCAGATGGACCCCCAACTGCTGCCCAACCACCCACCGACCCTCCCTACCCCACTGCGCCCAGCCACGCTGCTGCCCACATCAGGGGACATCCTTTCTCATCCCTTTCACCACCTTCCCACTGTCAGCGCTGTCCTCTTAACTCCTATCTCCACTGTATTAAGTACTCTGAGGGGTGCCAAGAGGGTTGGGAAAAAGGAAAAGGAGGTGATTTGAAGAGAGGTAGAGGAGGGGGAGGAAAAGGTGGGATGGGGAGAGAGAGGTGGGACCAGAAGGATCAAGACAGTGCCAGGAGCTGCCCAGCCAACACGGTGGCCTTTGTCATGGGCTGGAACATCCTCATTGCTGGGCTGCGTCCAGCTGGGGTGGGATGAGGGTGCCCCGACAACAGGCACCCCAGGGAGGAAGAGCGTGTTTCTCACTAGTGTGGGCATCAGTGGGTTGCAGGGTGCACCCAAAGCTGGAGCATCCGCCTCCCCCAAGGAGAGGGTGCCCTTGCCAAAGAGGGGGTGCACTTGTAACCCCCAGTTCCCTAGGGGTGTGCGTACGCATGTGTGCATGGAGGGGGGGACGGGGATTAAGAACATTTTGGGACTTGTTCTAGAAAGGGATTCAGAAGTTCACAGCTGTTCTTTAACATTTTGCAAAGAGCTCGGTGATGTGCATCTGTTGCATTGACGATTATGCCATTCCTCGACTGCCAATTAATCATGTCATTAACTAATCAATAATCCACTTCAATCCAGAATTGAAGCTTGGCAATTTGAGGGGTTTCCCTGTGCAGCGGACTCACGCTGACGGAGAGGTTCGCATTCCTGATGGCCTCCTCGGCGCAGAGAATGTCCACCTCCGCTTCCCTGCCCCGGCAGGCGCTGAGGACGTCGACATGCTTCTGCACGCTCAGGCAGATCTCGTTCACCATCTGGAGCGCAGAGAGGCTGCATCACGCACTGATGCCGGAGTAGCACTGCCAGTTCCCCTCCTTGCTACGACTTTCCCGGAGAAGGATGTGCTGGCTGTGCCCAAGTGGGCAAGCAGGGGCACAGGCAGGTTATACCCCCCAGGGCGTCCCTGCCTAATAACTGGGGGTGCCATGTTGCGGGGATTTGCTCTCAAGTGCGCACAGGGAGCCAGGAACATGCTGTGTGGGGTAACGTAGCAGCAAGACATCCCAGCTTTGCATATGTGTGAAATGCATGGATGCAACCAGGAGGGTTCCTTGGAGATATCCTTTCTGCCTGGGGCCCCACTCTCATCCCTCCAGACTGTTCTGCCCCTCCACTCAGGAAAGGTGAAAAGGGGTTTGTGCTGCTTGCAAGAGCCCGCACGAGCTCACCAGGGTTGTTCGGGGCAGAGGAGGGCAGCCCCATGCAGAAATTTGGCCTGCAAACCTGTTCAGAAGAGGTGGTGAGGATGCCCTGCTGCAGCCGGAAGGTCTGCGCGGGCAGCGTGCGCCGCAGCTGGTTCCTCGTCAGGCAGGACTGGAGCTGCAGCAGGCGAGAGGCCATGAGCAGCCGGTGCCGGTGGTGCTCGGCCCCACGTCCCCCAGCCCGCATCCCCCTCACCTTGTGCACCGCCTCCTCTGTTTTCTCGGGGTTGCTGCGGTACGCCTGCGCCACGTCGCTCATCGGCAAGGGCATTGACTTGAGGGTGTAATTCCTGCGAGGCAGCGTCAGGAAGAGTGGGTGCTGCGGGACCCCTCTGCCTCACAGGGCTCATGCCCACCAAGCGTTTCCATGCAGACATAGCATCGGTCCAGAGCCCACCCAACAGCAGCCTGGACATTGCCCCAGTGTCCAGCCCTGGAGATGGGGACGACCGAACTCCGGCCAGCAGCAAACCCCCATGGGGCAGCAGCGACCACCTGGCCAGGCTCCCTATCCACCGCCCTGTCTTCAGGCCTCCAGAGAACCTGCACGGCCAAAACTGGACCTGATGATGCACTCGGCAGGTGGACAGCTTCTACCCATCTTTCATGGGGAGGGAGAAGAACATTGCATCTCCACCTCGGATCTCTGCAGATCCCTCTCCCCACGCTTGCTGGAGCTGCCTCGTGTGACTGGGGCTGTGCTGAGTTGGAAGGCAGGGCACAGAGGAGACCCTGGGGTTGGTAACGAAGGTGCCATCACAGAACGGGTGGCAGGTTGCTTTGCTGGCTGCAAGGCCCGAGCTGTAGACCTACTCCCTTGGGACTTACATGCAACTGTGTGATGCACTTGCTGCTTCGAGGGGACAAGAGGCCCTAGAGACGGTGACATCCTGATGCTAGAGGCTCTTTTGCATGGTGGTAGCAAGCCAGGAGGACCAAATTGCTGTGTCCTTACCTCTCCAAAGCCTGAGCCACCTCCAGGAGCCCGTGGGCAGTCGTGTTGTTCCTGTCCCAAACCACGGTCCTGCAAAGAGGACACGAGTGAGCCCTGCCCACACCCCTGCAGCCCCGAGGTGGGTGCCCACCCGCTGGACACAGCAGTGTGCTGGGAAGAGCAAGCCCAAGGCTGACCCCCAAGCATGAGAAAACATGGAAATGGAGTTAAAAATCTGAACCTCGTGGTTCAAAACCTAAACTTGGACTTTATGGGGAACTGTAAAGCATGTGGGTGCCTGGGAAGAGTGAAGGGCAGGGAAGACACAGGCACTGTCCTGCTGGCAGGGCCAGATGTCCCCCAGAGGAACAGCCCTGGCTGGCAGACCCTTCCCCATTCCCCATCGCCTGCAGAGATCCCTGTCTTGCCTTTGCGGACACAACATGGTCAAAAAATGGCATTTTAGGAATTGATGACAGAGCATGAGGTAAGGACAGTGACGGCAAGGGTCTGGCTGCAGCATCCCAGGCTGTGCAGGAGCCTGGCAAAGAGCCGCAAGTGCTGGGGCAGGGACTGAGCTGCTGTCTTGCCCTTCACACATCCTCTGCCAGCGCCGCCAGACAACTGCCCTGAGCGCAAGATAGGGCCACAGCGTCTGACCGGGCACCAGGAATGGTCCAGGGCCGCACCCGTGGCCACCAAAGCCATGATAAGCCTCCTCTAATGGCATCAGCATCACAACCAGGACAACCGCATCGGGGCCGCATGGCACAAGGTGAAAAGGGGACCCACAGGGCGATGTGGGCTGCTGCTACCTGAGCTTCGTGTTGATCTGCAGGGCCTTGGCTAGCATCTTGGCCCCTGTGTCCCCCATGGCATTGCCGCTGATGTCCAGAGCGATGAGGCTGGTGTTACTGCCCAGGGCACTCAGCAGCACGTTGGTTTCCAGCTTGAGGCGCGATTTGGCCACAGACAGGGACTGAAGAGGCTGGAAAGGGCACAAGGAGGGGGAGAGGCAGCCAGGATGCCCATCAGAACCTGTGTCACCCCTGCAGACACAGCTTCCATCCCCAGCTGGCAGCCACGGGGCTGGTGGCTGCTGCAGGCACCCGGTGCTGGCTTTGGGGAGCCCAAGTCATGCCGAAACCCCCAAAAAAGGGAGGGCAACGGCTGCTTAGGCAACACCCTGGATTCAGCTCAGATGCCTGGCAGGCAGCAAGGAAGAAAGAGGGTTTTTTTGAAAGCTGGGCTGCAGCCAGGTTACACCAAGCTTCTCCTCCATGCCTTTAGCCAGAAGCAGGCTCCTGCTTTCCCAGATGAACGGGACCAGCTCTCACTTCTCTGTCTGAGCATCTGCTTCAGACAGAGGAAAATAAGAGCAGACGCATTTGAATGGCAGTGGGAAGGAGGGAAGTTTGCTCCCAGCCTGTGCTGGGAGGGATCCTGATGGCAGCCTAGCACGGAGGCTGCGTGGTGGTGGTGGAGGGCAACCGAGAGCATGGATGGGACGGCTGGGGAGGTTGAGGTCGAGCTGGACTTACGCAGTCATCCTCCTGGGTGAGCTGGACGATGCGGTGCAGGACATCCACCAGCCCCTCCCTGTGGGAGAGGTGGGGGGTGTTACATGTACATCTCTCAGACATCCCCCCGGCCGCAGGGGCAGCTGTCAGAGCCGCGTCCCTGCAGTGCCTACGGTCCCACGGGGACTGCACCAGGAGCAGGCGACAGTCCCCCCATGGCCCCAGGCTCTCCATCGGGTCGGAGCAGGCAGGATGGGCAGGCGATCCCTGGCATTCCTGACCAGCCCACAGGCTTGGATAGGGAGAGGCAGGTGAGCTGAGTGCACGGTGCCAGGATGGCTCCTGGCCCGGGCGCTGTGACTTTGCACTTACTTGGATTTGATGTTGAAGTTTTTCCCCAGAGAGACGTGCCTAATAGACTTGCTTCTGCCAATGGAGAGCACCAGTGTCACCATGTCGGGGTCAAAGCCTGCAAGAGATGGGAGATGCCCACTGGGATGCTCCGAGCAGTCCAGATTACAGAGGTGGCATCAAGGTGGGAGGGTGGTCCCCGAAGGGACACCTGCAGAGTCACCAAGCTGCCACCACGGGTTGGCAGAGAGATGCTCCTGAGCAATCTTCCTCCTTTTCACAGCTTCCCCAAGGAGACCGAAGATCTGGGCAGAGCCAAGGTCGCTGGGGAGCAAGCGGGGTCTCTGGGGACTCCTGCTATTTGGGGTGCCAAGGCTGTGCTGAGCCACAGGGAACACCTGCAGAGACGGCGCTTGCTTTCTGCCGTCCCGCACAGGAGTGCTCTCTGTCACCCCACCTCCTCCCACGTTGTCCAGGGTGATGCTCTCACAGCTTGCAGGCAGCTGCCTGTACTCCCAATCCTCATGGCTGCAGCATCCCCAAGGAAATTCGGCAAGGTGACCTCCTTCCCACAGGGCAGGGACCTGCTCCCCCAGCCATGAGCAAGAGGCCCCAAGACCTGCCTACAGACTGTCCCTCCTGCTCGGAGCTGCTCTACCGGGAAAGTCATTGTGTAAACAGGTTTTGTCAAAGGTTGGCCAGAGATTTAGGGCAAGAGAGAGCGCTTTTGGAACATCTGTGGCCTGGACAGGTTTTTGAATGACTCCAAACCACGTCAGCTTTCCCAGAGCCATCTGGGTGACGAGGAGCTACATGGACTGCTGTGAGATCTTAGCAAGGCTCCTTTAAGGTTTTGGGGCCTTTTAGGTGGAATTGAGAGCTGGCAGAGGTGATGTTTCTGATAATTAGGGTTGCTCGCCCATAGCTTCAGAGGCCACAGCAGGACAAGGTTTGCAGCAGAGGCCGCAAACTCCTGCAGAGAGGCAGGAAGATTTTCAGGCCTTAGAGACATTTTCAATGCTTCGAACCCTGAGGGGGCAATGTGAGACCGCCCTGGATTCAGGGAGCCGAAGAGGTTTGTGTGAAGAAAGGTGGGAAACAAGAATTTTTGCCAGGTCCTGAGGCAAGAGGGGATGAAGAAATCACCCTATGTCCCGTGCTAGAGATACTCTGAATGAGAGGAGAGGCATCCTCCATGGGATGCAACAATGGAAGGTGATGGAAGAGGCCTGGCACGCTAGGAGCTTGCTGGGAAGGACATCAGCAGAGGGAGAAGAGCGCATGTGAGGAATGCCCACCTCGAGGAAGGCAAGAAGGTTGGTTTGGCGGGTAAAAAGCCATAAAAGCCTGATGAGGTGGTAATTTCTCAGGCAGGAATTCACTGCTGGCTGTTGGGTGCCCTCATCCCCCGAGGCACACCCTGTAACGCTGCGGCTGTTGCTGCTAAAGGACTTTTATAGGTGACAAGCACAGTTTAATGTTGCATTACTCGGTGCGGTCAAGAGGCAGGCAAGAGCATCAGACCATACCCGTCTCCCTGGGGTCTCCTACAAGCTCACAAGATGCTGGGGCTGGGCTGGCCTCTGCCAAACAGCCCATGGGAGCTGGACCTGCAGGTGGAGATCTCCCAGCTGAGGAAAAAGCAACCTACCATTGTCAGACAAGTCCAGGTCACTGATGGAGCTAGCGTCGGGGATGAGATCCTGGATGACTTGGGCCCCCGCTGATCTCAGCTTGGAAGAAACAGCAAGACATCAGTACAAGGGGAGGCGCTGAGCCCTGCAAACAAGATCCTGCCATCGGGAAGGTCACCCCAGCATCACGGCAGACAGGGCATGGACCTTCCCACACAGGGGCTGAGCACTCCCCGCCACCCCTTGACTGCCACAATGAGACCCCGTGTCTGGGCTGACGGCACCCACGCGTGCTGGCCCCTCACCTCGCAGTTGCTAAGATCCAGGTGCAGGTCATGGACGTGGCTGTTGTCTGCCAGCCCTTGCAGCAGCGCCCTGGAAAAGTCACCAAAGCGGACAGTGGGAGAGGGGTGCTGGAGAAGTCACCCTTCCCAGAGCTCTGCCTCTCACAACCCCATCCATCCTTCCCGCCAGCCCTCTCTACACTGAAAGCCCTGAGCAAGGTCCCCCCCAAATCCATTCCCCTCCGTGGACTCACAGCCCCACCTCACCTTATGGCATCCGCTGTCAGCTTGGTACTGGCCAGGGAGACGTGCCTGAGGGCACAGGCCTGGCTGAAAAACTCCTTGATGTCAGGGGAGATGGTTTTCACCCTTCTGAAAAGGACGGGCACAACATGGCATCATCTACTGCCCTGCACCTGCCACCCGCCTGGGGACCACGCTCCCCTCCCCACCACCCCGGGGGCTTACTTGTGGGAGTACGTGTTTTTGGAGAGATTCAGATGGACAAGGCTGGCGTGGCATCCGTGGACCAAGGCTCCGAAAAGCTGCCAGGGTAGGGATGCGAGCTGCGTCAAGGAGGACTCAGCCAACGCTGCAGCCCCTTGCACAGCCCGGGGATGGGCAGGCGGCAGCTGTGGAGCGTGCTAAGGGGATCTGCCCCATACTGGGGCTCCCTTCTTCCTCCTGCTGAACCCCGAGGCCCCTAACCCACCCATGGCAGCGGGCACAGAGCAGGGTGTCACTGAGCTGGCTGCCCACTGCCCCTCACACACCCTGTCTCCACAGCCCTGTGCCAGCCGGGATAGGGCGGCAGCACCCCCAGCAGCACGGCACGGTTTCGGGAGGGGGGCTGAGGGCAGGGGCTCACTGCTGGGGCCCCCTGCGTGGGTACTCACAGCATCCAAAGGGCAGTCTGTGGCAGCCAGGTTGAGGTGGGAGAGCGAGTGGCACCGGCGGAGAAGGCTCTGCAGGTTCTGTGGGTGGAGAGGGCTCAGCAGCTTTGCCCAGGACCCTGACCACCCCGCTCAGCACTCTGCAGCCCAAAAATCCCGGGTGCAGCTGGCCTCCTCCCTCCTGCTGAGCACAGGGATGAGTCCCACACAGAGGGACCCAGACCCGTGCCGCTCATTACTGCGATGCCTCCTTGCTCCAAGTGGCATCTCCCACCCTCCCACAAGTAGATGCACGGGAATGTTCCCCACCGCATCCCCCAGCTGCCCCTGGGTAGGCAGGGAGGTGTCGCAGCCGTGACTTCCTGGTCCCTGGGGGGTCCTGCAAGGGCAGGGTACAGATCCCAGGGGATCGAAGCCATCGAGCCCACACAGGGGACAGAGCCCGGAGGTGTTGCCCCACTGCAGCCCAGGCACTCACGCTGATGTCATCCCCAGCCAGGGCACCGGGGTTTCCGGAGAGGTCCAAGTGCCGGAGGGAGGATACAATGGCTTTGTTATCTGCGAGGGCCTTGCACAACGTGTTCATCCCTGCTTGAGGAGAGGGAGAGAGAAGGTTACCCACGGGTCTGCTGCACCAGGGAGAGTCACGGAGCAGGGGAAGGGGCACTTTGCTACAGCTGGGACAGCAGGACATCGAAGCCTTGAAGATGCCCTTCCCAGGGTGTCCCTGCAGCAGCTCCAGCCATCCCTTTGATGCCATCTTGTCCCCAAGCACCACCTTGCCCAGCCTCCCAATGGCACCCAGGCAGGGAGCAGGACGTCAGGCTGTACCTTTGGCAGTGAGCATCGTCCTGGCCAGGCTGAGGCTCTGCAGACCCTTGGGACTCTTCTCCATGTGCCGGCTGAAGGCAATGATCCCTGATGAAAGAAAGAGCAGAGCGCCCTGTGTGGCTGCACCAGCGCCGACAGGTGTCTGTCCCTCCCCAGGCTACAGCCTTCAGGGTGGGGGGCAGCTGCCAGTGGGATCTGGAGTTGAACATCGGTTTTCATGAGTGGAAATTCATCCTGGCCCAGAAGCTGGGTACCTCTGTCTTCCAGCTGGTTGCCAGCCAGGTTGATGGTGTGCAGGACAGAGTCGGGGTGGTTGCTGAGCGCCTGGGCCATCCTCTGTGCAAAGTCACTGTGGGGAGAAAGACCATGCATCTGAGCAAGCTATGGCCACCTCCAGGAGACGTGGCTGCCAGCCCTGTAGCCTTATGGGGATGTGCCACTACGGCGGAGCCAGCTCCACCTGAAAGCAGAGCCTCTGCAAAGGTGGGTGATGCCCACTGGCCTCCAGGCTACTGACAGTGAGCTTTATGCTGTGGAGGGGATGGGGAACCATCAGCCCCCTGGCACATGGGTCTGTGGACCCCCTGCTCCGTGCACGCAAAGGGAGCACCACCAGGCTGCTGAGACCCTGCTCGTCACACCCCCAGGGCCCTGCAATGCCTTTGCTTACGCTTTCAACCCGCAGTTTTCCAGCACCAACTCCTCCAGCACCACCGATTTGCTGAGCATGTAGAGCAACTGCTCCGAAATCTCCTGGTTCTGGCGGGGGAGAAGAAAGCCTTTCTGGAAACCCGTCCATCTCTGGCACACCCAGTGCCGTGGCGGTGCCACTCACCAGCCTGAAGTCCTTGCAGGAGAGCTTGGTGAACCACAGGTTGAAGGACAAGGCGGCGATGCTCAGTGCCACGTCCCTGCAGGGTGACAAGGACGAGGAAGTCAGGGCCAGGCTGAGCCAAGCCTGGTCCCAAATGGGTGCCCCAAGACTCCCAACCCCGGGAAGACCCAGGATACCAAACCTCGGGGTGCCCCAACACAGTGTTCAACGGAGCAGGACTGAGGTCCGTGGGTTTAAAGCAACCCACAAACACAGCTCAGCTTCCGCAGATTATTTCCTCAGGGAAAATAAAATTAATCAAAATATTTGCATGCTTCTGTCAAAACGTCTGAGTTTTTTTTTCCTTTTTAATTCTGAGCTTTTGTGTAAAGAACAACACAGGTTTTGCTTGGCTGGAAACAAGTTTCAGCTGAATGCTTGCTCCATCTTTCCCGGGATGGAGATGTGGCTGAGCCCCACAGGGATGAATCCAGGCACAGCCAGAGCTCACGGCCCCGCTGTGAGGTTATAACCCCATAACAGTTATTCATTATACATATTGGTACATGCGGGGGGGGAGCAGCGTTGGCTGCTTTGCATAGGGAAGCACCTGACAGACACGAGCTGCCAGAAGCCTCCGTGACGTTTGGTTTTCACCTCCATAAGCAGCTTGCAGGCTTATTTAAGTGTTAAAAATGAAGAGGGGAGGCTGCTTGTCCTCTCAGGTCTGTCGCCCCATGGGACGGGGCTCATCATGTGTGGTGTGGGGAGCGTCAGCCTGCAGATGTGGCGTGCTTGGAGCATGTAAAGTGATAAAGGCTTTTAATGTGAGCGGAGGAGCGTGTTGGGCCACCCCTGCCGTGGATGGGGATGATGGGGACAAGTGCTGGCATGGCACGAGGCACCACATGCGGCACGGCCAGTGGACTCACCGGCTCTCCAGGTGGCTGAAATCCAGCAGGTTGAACTCCCGGCAATCCTGGCTGTGGTAGATGTTGTCCACGTCCTGTCCGGATGGACGGACATGTGGGTCAGGCTCAGCATCTGGTCCTGGGTGGGGCTTGGGTGCCCGGTGCTGCTGGAGGGAGCTGAGCCCTCGGGGACCCTCCCCTGGGGCACCCCTTGCCTAAACCCTGAGCCTAAACCATCCACTGGTGCTGTGGCTGGCAGGGCACACATCCCAAAACGGCGGGAGGCCTTGGTGGGCCTCACACCCCTTCTGCGGGGAGTGGCCCAAAGGCAACACAACCCAGGCTGGTGGGAACAAGGGTTGGGAAGAGGTGGGCTGAGTTGGTGTCCCAGAGGAAGAGGGGGACAGCAGGACCTACTGTGGCTGGGTCCCAGCGGGGTTCTTCTCTACTAGAGACACCCAGCAAGGTCCCAGATTTCCGGGGGCTCTCCTTATGTGACAGTCTGGGAAACAACCTGGTCCGAGGTGTCTCATCCCTACCTGCCGTTTGACCCCACCAAGGAGCAGGGGACACTCAAGCCAGGCAAAACTGCAGTTCCCAGCTCTGGAATGACCCTGGGATACTCTCAGTCCCAGCAGCCCTGCGAGCATCCTGCTTCCCTGCCTGCCAAGCGGTATGCCGCCATTGTCTCCTCCACAGGACACACCAGCTTACCCACTGGATCTCCTCGCGGAAGGCAAAGCCGTTGTAATCACATAAAGCAGCATAGGTCTCTGAGAACCCCCCTGCAAACAGAAGGCAGTCAGCAGAAGACCTTCCCATAGGACATGGAGAAGACCTTTGGGGAGGACACAAAGCAGGAGAAGGATGGTAGAGGCTCTCCTTTCCCTCCTAAAAGCGGGCAGAGTGTCCCGCATGGTCTACTGCCAGCCCAAAAGTGAACACAGAGCTCCAGGGGCTGCAGCTGGCTTTGCTTGATCCATGTAGATACTAGGCAAGGTGCATTGCATGATGATAGTGGAGATTTCCTACTCCAAACCACTCTGAACCAGGCTACAGGAAAAGTCCCTGGCTCTGCAGCGATGCCGTGTGAGGTGGGTGCAAGCATCCACGGCTGCACATCCTCACGGGTGGACACTGAGCATCCTTGCCCCACAGCTGTCCTGCTCCTTTCCGGGGACTATGTCCCCTCAAATCTGCTTCTGCCCCACGGGATGGGGTGGGCTAGTGGAGAGCAGAGCCCGGGGTGCTCCAGACCTCCTGGCCCATCCTGGCAGGGAGATGTTTGCGGGGAATAAAAGGGCTTACCGCAGGGCCCAGGGCTGCTCTGCAGCATTTCCTCCAGCGAGTCCGTGATCTGCCGGATCCTCTCGTACAGATTGGGGGGGGAGTTCTTGAGCAGTGTCCTGGGGAAGGACCAGAGGGATGGCATGGCAGTGGGCTGGGAGAAGAGCATCCCCACCACTACACTCAGATACAGCCCCTTTGTGTGAGGGCGGCCAGAAATGTTCTTCCCGATTCCATCGGGGGGCAGGGTCTGGCCACCATCAGTGCAGTTTTCTCCTGTTAAAAGGCTCTAATTGTGAGCCCATCCCATTTGTGGGGCTTTTCCAAGCAAAGAGTTTGCTCTGGCGCCTACACAACTGCCCCTGAGGAACAGAAGACCCTTACCCAGGGGATGAGTCTGGAAAGACCTTCTTAAGTGACATGGTGATGTGGATGACAACTTGCTCCAAATCGTCAAAGGACATGAACCGGAAGGCGTAAGATGCTGCATCTGTTTCTATGACAACCTGCGGGGTCCCAAGGATGGGAGGTGCCTGAGCGAGCTGGCAGCACACAGCATCCCCAAGCCTCCAGACACAACGGTGACAGAGCCACCAGCTCCTTGCTGCAAACACCCAGCCGCTGATTATAAACCCAGCCAGAGCACTGTGAGCACAGGGAAGGCTGCGAGCACCAGGAATTTAGGATAAAATACATTAAAGAGATTGTAACGTGCCAGAATAAGGCAGAAACCACCCCAAAATTCACGCTAAGCTAATGCAAACGCAGTCCAAAGCAGTGGGGGTGAGAGTAGCCTTGACTCTGCCTCCAGCAGCTGGAGGTTTCCTCCCTGAATTTATCTAATCGGGTTTTGAGGCTTTTTTAGCTTTCGGTTCCTACCAGGAAAAAAAAAAAATTCCATGGCAACACGCTCCCCGATTTAATTACACGCTGATTGAGGCGTGGGATGACAATTATCTGCTGGCACCGCATGAGGACGGTGCCCTCGACGGCGCCCAGGGCTGCAGGGCCCAGCCCAGCCTGCGCTCTACCTGCAGGTTAAAAACCCCCAGGGGGCTTTCCATACCCCTGTCAGATGCCTCGCCCCCCTCCACCATGGGGTTTCAACCCCCAGCGCCCCTCGCTCTCCACTCAGCTCCTCTTTATTTCTCCTCAGCCACGCAGCCTGCAGAGCAGCAGAAACCCTGTTTAGAGGCTGGGGCCATCCTCGCTGACTATGCTTTAATGAGCAAAACACAGGCAAGAGGTTAATGAGGACCTGCTTTGGACAACGCATCGAACCAGGGCATCCCATCCCTCTCCTCTGCGGTTCCCACCCACTGCATTTGCCCTACGTGCACGCCTCTCTCTAAGAGGATTAACAGGGTTTAAAACACCCTCCTGCTAAATTTGGCTTCGCCTCAGTAAGCCAGTAGCCATTCGTCACCTTGTCCCTGCTGAGCGGGAGGTGCCCTGGCCAGGCGCTGACTGCGGCTGCTGGAGGGGAAGAGGTGCAGGCACCCACGCTTGCCCCCAGCACCCCTGGGTGCCCCCCTGCACCTCCAGCCCCCAGGGCACTACCCCAGGCAAGGCCATAGAAGGATTTTTTAAGAGGTGGCGAAGGAATAAATACGCCGTTGAGCTCTCACAGATCATCACTGGTGACGCTCAAGGCACAACGGGGAGCAAGGACGCCCCCCAGACCCCGCGCTGGGCTCCAGGCCAGGGTCTGCCATGGGGGCAGGTGGGCACAAGGTGGGGTGGGTGCCTGGGCTTGGTTTGCCGGGGCATTGGTGCCACTCACCAAGCTGGCGTCCCGTACCGTCATCTCCCTCACTTCCAGGAAGCTGAAGCTGCTGTGAACCTGTGGGTGATGGCGAAAGGGGAGCTGACGGTGTCGAGGCAGCACCCCGAGCCGAGGGAGCACCCTGGGTAATGCCCGGCCACGCGCCCCCGACAGTCTTCGCCAGCTCTCTGACCCCAGCCCCCTCCCCTTCACCCCACCCTGCTCCTGGGTGCTCTCCAGACCTGGTAGCCTGGCTGCCCCACAGGGAACCCCCCCAGTGCCCCAAGCAGCCGAGCAATGCCCTCCCAGCAACCACAAGGCTCTAACGCGGCGCAGGGTCCCTGGCACTTACTCTCACCGGCAGCGTCGCTGGCAGCACATAGGCTCGCCAGGGCGTCAGCACCTAGGCAGAGGGACATTGGTGCAACAGGGGATCGGGATGACGCGCGAGCCACCCCCGTCCCCTGCTGCAGCCACGAAACGGCTGCCTGGGGAAACTGGGAAAGCGGGAACCAGGCTGGGTTCTGCACGTACCAACATATAGTCGTCATACTTGGATTTCACCTGCAGCTGGACGCTCATCACTGGGAGGACCTTCTTTGTCCCCAGGAAGGAGGTGATGCTCTCTGAAAAGACCAATGGCCCCATGAAGTGAGGCGGCTGAAGCCAGCACTGGTCCTCTCCTGTGTGTCCTGTGGCCTTGGGGACGCCGTCCCCCACATCTCCACCTGAATCAACTCCTCTCCATCCACGCCTGAGAGTCTCTCTCTTGGCAAAGCCACACACTTTTCCACTGGCTTTGGGGCTCGTTTGCTGCTTGGGTAACAAATCCACCTCCTCATCATTGCAGCCTCCACCAAACACAGGGCTTTGGGGCCACCGGTTCACCCTCTGCAAACACACTGCTCAGCATTCAGGGCTCCTTTCCAGGGTGTGCTTCGAGCTTTATTAGGACAGCTGTCATTTTATTCCAATGCAAAATATTTGCCTCTCTAGGCCAGGTTTACGCTGCACGAGCTTTGGAATAGCCTTGCTCACTGGGAGCTGGCATTGAGTAACAGCTGGGTCCTGGCTTCTCTTCCTCCCTTCCCAAAGTTACCCCTGGGCAGCAACTCGGTACCCAAGCCCTGCCGGGGACATGTTCTGCTTTTGCACTTTTTTGGGCACTCTCTCGGCCCTGATGCGCATGGGTGGTCATGCGCACCAACCTCCCTGCATTTGCAGAACGGTTGCTGCCACAGTCACCACGGACCAGCACAAGCATCACTCCTGCCTGCTGCTCCTGCCTTGAGCGTCACCTCCCCACCTCTCCCGATTCACACCTCTCACCTGGAGAAGCGGGATGAGAACCACAACTGTCCATTGCCATGCAAACCAAACCAGGTCTCACAATGATGCTGAGAGCCCCATGGATCCGGCAGCTTGAGACGAACGTCCTCAAGGACCCATCCTGGTGGAGTCGGGACCTGGGGCTGTGGGCACGCGGTGACCTGGTTCCTTCCCACCCTGCTGTGAGCCTCGGTGGGGCTGATGAGGCTGCACAACCTCGAGACACTCACAGTCTCTTGCTTTTTCAATCAAATAAGGGAAGGCTAGGAGCGGCAGCACCTCGTGCATCCCCTGTGCTGCTGGGAGCCGGGGCAGGGAAGCAGACCGTACCTCCCTGGGGAGCTGCTAGGGACCTCCAGCTGGCCAGGGGACCCCATGCCCATGGGAGTGAGCAGCACCGGGCAGCACCCGTAAAGTGAGCAGCAGGAGCCGTGGAGAATTGTGACCTTAGGAAGCCAGGCTGTCACCTGGGGATGCTTTTACCCATGCAGCATTCTCAGGCATGTGAGTTTTGGGGACGCAGACCCTGTTCCGACACCACTGAACCACGGGCGCTGCCAATGAGGAACCCAAAAGTGGCTCTACCAACCCCAGCACGGCAAACCAGGGCCGAGCAGGCCCCATACTGACGCTTTCCATGTGGCATCGGTGCCCCAGCAGTGCGGCGGCAGGCGATGCTTACCTTGCAGCTCAGCAGGGATCCCTCCAGGGGACGCGGCCATGGTTGGGAGCACGGGATCACCCACCTGGGGATGCGGGTGCCAGGGCAGCATCCCTGGGCGCCGCGGGAAAGGCACCCTGCTCGGAGGAAGTGCTGAGGTTACCAACCGGCAGCGATGCCTCGGTGCCTCCTCCCCCTCCCGGCGCTCGGTGCCTCTTCCTGCTCTGTCAGGCGAGATTTACCGCCTGAGTAAGACAAGCAAAATGAAAGCGACGGCACCCACAGCCCATCGGCCCTGCCAGGAGAGGGCATCCCTGCCCAGCCCTTTTCCTCTTGTGTGGCTCCACCTGGGCGAGCAGGACACCCCAGCGGCGCCTCCTAGCCGGGAGCAGCATCTCCCTATGGCTCCAGCCTTCAAGGGCTGAGGGTCTGTGACCCCTTCCTGTCCTGCAGCTCCCCCAAGGTGGTTTACAGGGACATATTTCTGCCTAAAGATGGCCAGGGAGCACGAAAAGGCAGCTCTACCCTTCCCAGTGCTGGGAGGTCAGCACAGCCCCATCACCCTGCACCCGGCATCTGCAATGGGAGTTAATGGGGATGGGTGCTGGTGCCCACTGCAAGGTGCTTCTGCGCAGGATGCTGCTGGTGCTCACCGCAGGGTGCTGCAGGCAGGGCTTCTCCAGAGCAGAAATGCCCCAGGTGCGATGCAAAAATTACAAAACTACTACCCCAAAGCAAAGACAAGATCTTGGCAGAGGCTTGGTGGCCTCCTGGAACAGCAGGAGTGCACACATCAACCACTCTGCTCCCCAGGGAAGGCTCTGGACGAGGCAAAAAGCCAGAAGTGCTCCAGGACAGAGCAGAAAGCTGTCTTGTGTCCCGTGCAGTGCTGCAAGACTCCACCAGACCCCGTATTTCTCAGTGCTGGCTTAGCAGGCCCTACTAGCGCCTCAGGAGGAGGAGTTGAGGGAGCCGGGAGAGCTGCTCCCAGCCAGCAGCCTGCATCCCCATGACCAGCACCAGCTGGGATAGATGGAGGGTGCCAGCTGCCTGCTCCCCCTACATCGCCCTTTTTGACAAATCATCAAGCTCCATGCTGTCCGAGCTGCAATCTGCCAACCAAGGGCTCCCAGAGGAGTTTTCCCAGAGGCGCAATAATTCAGGAGAAGGTGATCCCCAGAAGGGCTGGGTGATGTTGCTCTCCTGCCGCACGCAACTGGGGCCACAACGCTTCTGAAACGACCTTCAGTGCGAACGCAAAGGCAGGAAGCCATCTCCCTGCAGGGACAGCATCTCCATAGAGCCCAACCACAACACACAGCAGCTCTTCTTAAGGAGGTGGCTGGGGAGAATGCGGCTCAGGGCAAGGACTGACCTCTGCCGAGGCACCTGCTCAAGCGTCCCAAGCTACACCAGCAGGCGGATGAGCAGCAGGGAGAGGAAGGGCACAGGGTGTTCACCACCAAACATACAGTGTCTGCCAACAACAGCCCTGGCTGGATCTATGGCTTTCCCAGGAGGACAGGAGGCCAGCCTACTGCTATCTGAACTCAGAAAGGCCAACTGTTATGTCATGCAGCGATATTCAGGGCATGGAGAGAGTAGCTGTCTCATTGCACCCATCAGAATGCAGCTTCTGTTGAAGCTTAGAGGCACAAATGAGCTCCAGGCAAGCCACATACCAAGCTCATTCCCCAAAATACCAGGTCCCACATGCTGGAACACACCAAGCATCGGGGCAGCAGAATATCTACCCAAGGAGCAGGGCAGAGGAAGACATCCATGTGCACAAGCGTTCCCCGCCTGTCGTGCAAGCCCAGGCACGTCAGGATGTCCAGAGGACATCTCCTCTGTCTTCCCCCGCAGAGGACACGGGCTGGGGATTTTCAGCTCTATCCTAGAGAACTAGGACCTTCCCAGGAAGAGGTTCTGGTGCTCCTCTCCATCCCTAGATCACCCTTGTGGAGTCAAAGCACTTAACATGCTCGGTGGGTAATTGTAGGAGCTCTTTGCCCCTGGCTTTAGACCACCGCTTCATCCATTCATCTGCCCACAGTTCCCCTGCCAGCCCAGATGCTCCTGTGCTGTGCTGACGAGCGCACCCAGGGCCTTCCCAGTGACCACGGCCTGCGCGCTCCCACAGTGACGGCTTCTCCCATGGCTCCCAACCACTACAGACTCCTTGAGCTGTGTTGGCTGGTGGTCACCTCTGGGTCTAATCTCTGCTCTAGACTGGGCCAGTTAGGCTGCTCAAGGCTGTGCCCAGCTGAGATCAGAACATCTCCAAGGATGAGGACCCCACAGCCTCTCTGGGAACCTTTTCCAATTTTTAACCACATTTACAGCAAGAAAGGTTTTCCTCAATTCGAGCTGGAGTTTCCTCCGCTCCAGTTTGTCTCCACTGCCTCTTGCCCTCTCACCGTGACACCTCCTAAGAGGGTTTGGCTCGATCTTCTCACTCTCCCACCAGCTATTTGCAGACAGCAGTAAGGTCCCCCCTCGCTTCCTCTCATCCAGGCTGGTCACACCAGTCTCCCACGGCCTCTCCTCATCCATCTTGAGCTTCAGTTGTGACCATCCTGAGGGCCTCCGCCAGGCTCGCACCAGTCCCTCACTGGTTTCTTGCACTGGGGAGCCAAGATGGGACCAGTTGGCCCTACAAGTGATCCCTGAGGAACATGAACAATGAACATCAGTTAGATATCATACTGCTGACCGCGCTGAATATGGCAGCCCATCCCACTTTCCACCCACCCAGTAATCCTCTTCTCTAGCTCCGACATCTTCAATTCTGCTGGAAGATGACTACAGGAGACCACGCCAAAAGCCTAGCTGAAGTCCAGGTGAACATTCACTGCCCTCCTATTGTCGACACAGCCAGCCACCTCCTTGGAGAATGCGGTGGGGTAGGTTCCCCAGATCTTCCTTCTTACCCTTCTTGGAAGATGGGTGGGACATTTGCCTTTTTCCAGGTGTCATGAACCTCCCCACATCACCAGGACTTTTCAAAGAAGAGATGACACTGGCTGCTTTCCTCAAGCACCTTCAGGTATTTCCCTCAGACTCTGCCACCAGGCTTGGGCCCTGGGAGGTCTGAAGACAGACCTCACCAGCTAAAACCAAGACAAGAGCAGCACCGAATACCTTGGTCTTTTCCATATCCTCTGCCCCACTGAGGAGCATGTTTGCATTTTTCCAAACCCATCCTGCTGCTGCTGAAGCCCTTAATACAACAGCTGTTCTTGTTGTCCTTCACATGCTTCTCCATGTCCAGCTCCAGCTGAGCTTTAGTTCTCCTAGCTCCACCCCTGCACACTCAATGACTGCTCCCCTTCAGGGCAGCCTGTCCCCCCTTCTACTTTCTGCATGCTTCCTTTTTTCCTTCCTGCTTGCCTGCGTTGGCTGCCGCCCACGCTTGCCTGGCTTCCTGCTGAAGACCGCCTTGGATTTTGCATAGCTCTGGCCCACGTTTCAGTCTGCTCTCAAACGTGTGCTCAGACCAGCAAACCCACTGCAGCTCTTGCCCTGCTCCCACCAACGCAGTTTAGTATGGCATAGGACAGTTTAGTCCACAAGTCTGGTCCCGTCAGCACCAGTGTAGATTCTGCCCACCTTCCACGAGCCTTACCAGAGGTGGGAAGTTAGTGGGAAACACTAACTGCTCTGCACAGGTGTCCCCGTTTCCTCCACCTTAGAGGCGCTGCCAACAGCTGCCTCCCCACCTTAGCATCCCTGAGCTGTCCCCTGATCTACATTTGTCTTCTCACCTGAACAATTATCTGCTACAGTGATGTGAAGACAAAAGAGTAGAGGATGTCATTTGTTTTTTCTCCAATGAGGCAGAAGAGAGCACACCAACAAAACCTCAGTCTGACACCCTTGGCTAAAGAAGTGGGTTAGAACCCCAGCTCACTAATGTTCTTACATTAGTGAGAGTTAAATGAGTTAGTCACTCTAACCTGGCGGAGCTCTCAAACTCTGAGAGCTACACGAACCTTTGGCAGGCTGCAGCAGTCACGTAGAGCCAGTCTTAGCCCCTCTGCATCCTGACACCATCCTCCAGCATGTCCTCCAGAGAGCAGCCCAAGGCCAAGCAATCAGCTGAGGCAGGCACACTCCTTGGATCCATACTAGCCTTGGCATTTCACTCATGGTCCAGGACACGGTGCACAGCTTTTCCACCACCAGTAACAGCACTGGGGTTGAGCAGAGATGTTATGTCCACATTCAGCCTTTAGGTGCTGCCCTGGATGCACATCCTCGGGAGCAGGCTGGGACGTTGCTCTGCATCTCTCTGCAGCAGCTCCACCAAGCACAAACCAGAAGCCTGCCGGAGAGGCACACAAGCGGAGATACTTGCCCAAGGCAGGAGCCCCAGCTCAAAGCAAATAAAACCCAGGCTGCGTAGCAGGACTATTGATTCAGCAAGCATGAAGAAACCAGGTCAACTGAGCAGGCCGCAAAGTAACACATCAGGCTGAGGGGAAAAAAAGGAGGGTGGCCACAGGGTGACTGCTCCCATCCCCACTAAACCTCTGCTTGGGGCTCTGGAGAAAGATAAAAAGCAGCCCACAATAAATGACCAGGTGCACTCTATGCACAAGAACACTACGGGTATCCCCTGCATTAACTGAACAATGCTGCTCAGAAATCATTTCCGCAGACAAACACAACAGCAGCCACCAGCAGTCCCCTCTGGAGACCAGCCTAGAGCAGCCTCATCTCCCCAGACCCGCTGTGGCAGTGGGCTGTGCCTAGCAGGGCAGGAGCTGCCAGCGAATACAACACACAGCCAGCAGATCAAGGACTCAAGAGCAACCACACCTGTAGCTTTGGATGAACACACCTCTCCAGCTCTCTTCCTTTCAGCCCACCATCAAGCTGTTCACATGCAGCTGAACCCCACAGGAGCTGGCAACACAAGCCTTGGGGCCCCTCAGGCCCGGGCACAACAGCACAAGCTGCTGCTGCGCACAGAGGTCTCGCAGCAGCACTCACACAGACCAAGGGCAAACTCTGCTAGAGCACGCTCAACCCCTCCTTGGGGCACCATCACAAAGCCACTGCAGCACCTTTCAGGGCCCACTTGTCAGCGGTGGGCTGACCCACAGGGTTTGAAATGATGACAGCACTCCTTACAGATCCCGAGGACATCTTCAGTTTTCCGGCTCACCACAAAGCCTCCCTAGCTCTAGGCTTACACAAAACCACACCTCCTTCAGAGCACTGCCTCTGGGTGCGAGTACACCAGCTCCTTGTCCAACTCAGAAAGCACTGGAGGATTTATCCACTTCTACAGCCAGATCTGGCTCCTTCTCACACAGCAGACCTTACATTTTCCTCTTCCAGCTGCTGAAACAAGCCTCCATCCTGCTCAGGCCTCCAGGCATCAACCTCCAGACAGCTTTTCTTGGCAAGTTTAAGGACAGCCTCCCAGGACCAGAGATCAGCAGTGACCAAACACCTAGTTAAAATTACGTCTAGCAACATCCATCCTCGTTCAGATTTCCTTTTAAATAAGTAGTATTGTGCCATTTGCAGCAACACCTGCTCTGAAGGCAGCAGTACAGGATATCCTGAACTTATACAGCACACAGCTACCTGACTGCTTTCTCTCACTTGGCTCTCTAGGCTTCTTTCACAGGTAACTAAGAGAACATTCACCACGGAAACTCCACCTAACCCCACTTTCCAGAATGAAACGGAAGTATTATTCCTGCTGTCCAAACCATCACCTACGATCTTTGAAACTCACAAAACAAACAGAAGCAACAACCACCACTCTGACATTACTTCTAGCTCAAGCTGTGAGCACTGATGTTTGCGAGCGGCCAGCCCGGCACGTTTTACATCACCTCTCTGCTGCACGCTCCTGCACACAGCCCCGGCTGAGGAAGCGGCTTAGACCTCTGCTACACAGCGGAGCTGCTGCAAGGAAACGGGGACCATGCCACCAGCTTCGCGTTAGTGACGACCCTTACTTATGCACACGCTCACCTGTGGCTGGCACGCAGCAGCACGCCATAATTTAATGTCACAGCTACCTTGCATTCTGCACAGGGTAGGGGGCACACCCAAAGAGAGAAGAGCTGGTCCCCATCACGGGCCCCCAGCATCCTTCTAGGAGGAGCGGCTTGACAGTCAGGAGATCCCTGCCAGGTCACACCGTTACCGTACACAAAGAAAGCAGCCGGTGAGCACACATGTTAATCCATTATTATTTATTAGCTGTACAGCAGTATATTCTCCTTCCCAGCTTTCAAACCCCATTACATATTTTATAACAGTTTTTTTTTCCCATGTTGGCTTCCTAAAATAATGAAAAATATCACACAGTACAGCTAAGTACAAAAATGCATCAACCTAGAATCTGATAGCTAAACTGATAGCTCTCTTAAAAGCGATACATAGAAGAAAAATTTGTTTGAAATCAGCAAGACTGAGGCTCTATAAAAAGCTTACATATTTTAACGTGACAGTTCATATACAGGCATCATTTGTATTTCACATTACTCCTTTTTTGTCTTTATCAGAGATCCAAAATTGTGTAATTACTGACCTATTAAAATTTCCTGGCCCAGGTTTTGAGGGCTGCAGTGACCCACCTCTAAATCACCACTTCTGCCTTAACATAGGATTCATAAACACAAAATACAACTACAAAGATAGAGCAAAGAAAAATGTAGTCGTGAAATTATAACTCAAAAAGAAGGTTAATTATACATGTTTCAAATGCCAGTTTTGTGTGCTTCAAAACCAGATTTCACATGTGGGTTCCTCTTGTTCTGCAAGCAATAGTCTGGGTACATCTCTTCTCTACACGACTGGTTATCGACAGCTTTTCCAACATTTACACTCTAACAATTCTCTTGTCACTTAGTTTGAAAGGAATTAAAATACTGGGGTTTATTTAAACTGCATTTTTGCATACCTCTTAATTAATGGAAAAAGATTAAAATGTAAAAAAAAGTTATTTACAAGCTTGACCATTACAGAAATGCTTTGCAGAAAGCAAAGCACATTAAAGGACAGAAACCAGTTGGAGCATGCCAAAACTACCGTGTGCAGCCGACTTGGAGAACCGGAGCTAGTCAGTGGGGAAAAGCAAAAAACATTTTAAAAGTCTAGAACCCTCCCAAGTCTGCATTTACAGTTAAAAACACTACTAAGAGAAGGAGGCTCAAGGACTTTGGGAAGTGGAAGGGTAAGTCCGGAGTGGTTTACCACATACTCTAGTCAAGGCTTCCACTTTTGTGTATTAAAACTTGGCGCACGTAAACATGGCCCTTGGACCAGCTTTACAACGCAGTTCAGAGCAAAACTAAATCAAGCATCTCACAGGAAACCCTCAAGGACTCCAAAATATTTCCTAATGTTCCATGATCCTGTAATGCTAACATAAAACAGCAAGTTCTAGTTAAATCACGTTCTAACATAATTTTGAAGTTTTATTTCCCAGTATGTTTGGTAAAATGGTCTAAAATGATGCATTTCCCAAAGCCAAGAAAAAAGGTAAAAGGAAAAATAGATTTGAGCCGCTTAAACACAGCCCAGGCCAGTTCAGTCAGCCGGCGTGGCCTTCCTCCATCACCGGTCCATCATGCTGAGAATCATCTCAGGAGTGAGGTCTCCATTGGGAGCTTCCACCACAGCAGGCTGAGCTTCCTCCTCTTCCTCTACTGTTTCCGCATCAGGTTCTTTCTTTACTTCAACTATAATATTTTCAATTTCACCAGTGTTCTGGTCTTCAACCTGAATGATTGCTGCAGCTAGAAGGGCAGAAAACACAGGGGGGGAGGGGAAATGACAGATTTTTGTTACTGGTTCCAGGGCTGGCCTGCAGACCTCACCAGATTTTTGGCAAATACTTAAGACTCTTCCACGAAGAGGGAAGGTGGGGCCCACAACCCACATCCCCACATTCATGGCAAACAATTCAACCTGCCTCATTTATCCAAGCATCAAGCATCTACTTCCTTGCCCCTGGACAAAGATGAGCTACCACTACAACAGCTCCAGCATGCCTTTTGATATGAAGATATTATTCAAACAAAGGATTTTGTAATCAACAAACAAGACCATAACAATGCATGAGCGTAAGGCAAAGCTTCAAATTCAGGGGAATCCAGTGATGCTAGTGACTAATTCGGCATAAAATGATTCAAGGAAGGACAGAGGCCACATCTGTAGCATGGAGCAGACAGGCAAGCCGCTGGGGAAGCCATTACTCCTTGAACGAACAAATCTGCCCTTCCTGCTTTGTGACCGGAATGTATTTACTTAGACTTTGCGCAGTTATCCATGTCTGTTCTTACGGAGAAAACTCCATAGAGTTCAAACTACATCTGCACTGATGCTATGCTCAGAACTACAGGTCTGAAGCATGTTCGTTTGTGGTAACACTTATAAAAGTCTACACGGGTAAGATTATGATGGTGATTGCTTTACCAGGAGCTGTACTACAGTAGAGACACCGCAAGCGGTGCAAAAAGAAGTGAGCAGTTTGCACACCAGTGAATTGGAATAACACTACAGAAAAAAATAATGTCCTCTCCTAGCAGCCTGAAGCAGCTATGTTCCCTCAAGACCAGGAAACCCTTGTGACAAATTTCACGTGAAAGTGAGTTCTTAGCAAAGCAGAGACAAGTTCAGCTATCAGCTTTTAAGAGAAGCTCACTTGAGGGGAGCAGTTCTCCTACAAAAACTGCCAAATCCAAGGAAAAAGTAACTCAAGCAAGCAGTGTTAACATAAGCTTCAAATAGTGACTTACGCTGGGATTGTTTTGGTTGTGTGGCAGCTTTGCCTGGTGGTCTCCCTCTTCGTTTCTTACTGGGAGGTGGTGCAGGAGCCTCTTGCTCAACTTCTGGTTCGGCCTCAATTTCTACTGCTGTCTCCTCCTCATCTTCATTATCATCCAAATCCGGTTCAGCATTTTCCTCTGTAAGAAACAATGTATCAGGGAAGCCTTCAGTTTAAACAAGCACATATCCACCTACAAAGAACCACCATCAAGCCCTCATCCAAAAGGAGACAACTCTGATGAGAAAGGCAGCAAACAAGGCCTTTGTCGAGAAGCTGGTGGCACAGACTGTCAGTCTGTTACCCTCACGTTAGAGAGAACAAGTTGTCCTTCAGAAAGCAAAAGGAAAGATAATTACGTTAGATTATGGGATAAACACTCCTCTGCACAACCACTACGGAACTCAGAGAGACAAAGGCAGAAGGGGGACCAAATAACACACTGCTGGGCTACTCCCAGGCCCATCAGAGGAGCCATCAGCACATCAAAGTCCCACCCGCACAACCCAGAGGAACACAGGGGTACACCACGGAAGCTGGGAACGCAAACCAAGGACTTGTTTTGGCCACTCCCAGGAGGGCCATCAGCCCCTGGTCCAGGTGTGAAGCCCACCACGAGGTGTCAAGGGGAGCAGCTCTCCAGACAGTCTTTCAGACCAAGGGGTGTTGGCGGTGGGGAAAGTGGGATTGCTGGCTGGGGGTGGGACACATAACGGGATACAGGGGAAAAGCAGTTTTGGATCACATAGGACTACTTATGTGATGCTTAGGGGAGTGGCTGAGGTGATTTAGAGGGGAGTAAGTGTGGGAAAACAGAGGGGCAAGAGGATAGAAGGGGCTGGTTGCACATAAATAGTGCCAGCAGCCACTACAGTATCTCTATGAAATGCCGGAACTTGAGGGATCCAAGAGCACATCTCCCAGCCCTGAAGAAGCAGCAATGCCGTACTTCAGTCTTTCTCTTTTAAACAGATAGGAAATCGGGGTAGCAGCTGCCAGACACTGGGACTTGCATCCAAGACCTCAAAATCTCAAGGTGAATGTTGCAGAACCACAAAAAACTGGGGCGTTTATGCATTATGGGTGAACACGGCCCTGCAGACCACTCACCATACTTTACAGGGCCACCAACATACAATTCACCAATGAGCGACCAAGAGGATCTTCCCCAAGAACCCTCTTAGGTGGCAGGACAGGTCTAATACAGTGTATTTTACACTGCCCTGTCTACTCAAAGGGTTTATGATGGCATCTCCCATGCACATCAGCTCTGCACCTCATTGCTCTCAGAGCCCATTCCAATCCAACAGTCCTCGTGGCAAGATGTGCGGCTTTTTGCAACTTCCTTGTTGTTAACTGAGCTTATAGTTCTATGCTTTCTTCTTCAGAACACTCCTTAGTTACTACGTTAGCACAATCAACATGTTCAGAATGCCCCCAGCAAAACGAAAGCAGACAAAAAGCAGTAAGAGATGTCACGGGATAATACTGTTTGGACAGCAAAGTGATTGTCCTTAAATTTGTAAGGGTGTCCACTGCACGCAAGAGCACCTTCACTCAGGAATGAAAGGGCCATTGCACAAGGCATTCTTCTGTTTTTCTCACTAAAAAACCCAAACAAACTGCCCCTGAGTACACCGAGGCATGTACGTGCTGCATTATTCCACAGTCACTCAAGGAACATTCCCCAAGCCAAATTTCTTTCATTTACTGGATTTCTCAGGTCCCACCTTTTTAGAGCTTCTTTACATTCTCCCCTCAACTCAATGTCTGTCAACTAACAGTCTGTCTAATTTGGGGCAGAGAGGCCAGATGGGAGACAAAACTATCATTTGCCATTTGGTATTTTTCCCATTAGCACAAGATGGGTCTCTTTCATCACAGCTTCGCTCACCATTTTTAGATATTTAGCAGTTGCTGAAACCCATGAAACTGCACATCTAGAGATAAGGACGACACTGAATAACGCAATTCTCCAAGCATGCAGTTAGGACCTCTTTCTTACTGCTACTCAGCTCACCTTAGTCAATTCTTACCATCTATCAAATGACTCCTGAGGAAGTCAACCCAGGCTGATGTTGGGTGGATTCTCTCAGTCACGGCATCTGAGCCGCAATCATACAATGCTCATCAGTCCATCTAACAAGCACGACTCTCAGCTAGCTTCTCCAAAAACTGTTTTGAACACCAGACCGTATCCACTAAATAAAACCTGTGTTCTTACAATAGGCTAAACTCACTGGAAGCCTACAAATCAGATGTTAAAAAAATCAGATACTACAGAATCTCAGGTTCTGAATTACGTTCCATGGAGGCAGTTATTTTACTTTTTCTGCTTCCAAGATATTTTCGCATTTTAAATGAAAAACTAGTTTTACATGCTTTATTGAACCAATTGTAATGCATTTCTTCAAAAAATCTATACAAACATGACTTTCAGCACTTATTTCTATGGAGTTTTTGCAGTCAACGTTTGCACAAGCAAGTTGACCATACTTGCCTCATCTCCTATAAAGGCTGTTTGCCGCATAAAAATTTCAGATGCACATGCTCTAGCCAGAAAGATCCCTGTTCTCCCAACTGACACTCCTTGATTAGTTACATAAAGCACTTGAGATAAAAGACTAAGCAGCAACATTGTTTTTGCCAAATCATCTTTGAACTGGTTGGTCTTGAGTCTCCACCTGGATTTTCCTGCTGAAGATAGGACCGCGTTTTCTCTCGACCAGGATGGAGGACTACGAGTTCTTCCTTCACACGTAATACCACAGTGAACATAATCATTGTCTGCTACAAGAGTTCGTTCTGTTCTGGAGAAGCTTACAGATCGTAGCCACTCTACTACAAATTGCACCTAACCTATCTTCTGGCATGCTGGCCAGGAAGTCAGAGCCCCCCAGAAGTCATCTTCTCAATATTAGCATACATGCAAACACACCCGTGTAGTGGAAGACACCACCAGCTCCTTGACCCTTTAATTGTCTCAGCAGGCCCTTCACAGCAGTCCATAGATTGCCAGCACCATCTGCACCATTCTCTTGGATGCTGCCAGCCTTCCCCCACAGAAGCAGCCAAGCTATTCAGCACCGGGGTTGTCTGGACATGCCACCTGCTACCCAGTAACAGTGAAGCAGGAGCAGGTGCCATTTCATAGCAGCGAACTGCTGAAACACACAGTTTCTTTTGGGACACTGAAAACATTACTGGAGAACTTCGTACATAGAAGAACAGGCAGCACAGCCTACGCAAGGGGTATCACGCGGTGTTTTTTCAACTACTCTGTCTTGAAAGAGGCCCAGGACAGCAGAATCCATACTGTCCCTATGGTCCTGTACTACTATTTTTTGCTTGCCAACTAGATAAAAGCCTTTCAAGTGTCAGAACAAACCTACAGAACAGGCATACCAACAGCCAACAAACACAGTGAGTGAATCACAGGCCTGTAATTCTGACTGTACCGAGCTGTTTCTTACCACTATCAGAGGAATCTTCTTTCTTAGATCGCATCTTTCTCTTTCGGCCACGTTTGCCCTTCTTCGTCTCTCCTCCATTCTCTCCTTCCCCACCATCTAGGCCAGAGCAGTTATCAGCATGTCTGGCCATTGTGTTCTACTCAGCGGAAGAGAAAAAAACACAACAAAAAACCCAACATGCATTGAATTCAAGATCAGATCATCTGGCTCTGTATTTTCAAACACATTTCTGGTAACTTACGGGGTGGTTTTTTTTTTTTTAAAGGAAGACTAGGGGAAATGGGTAAATTTAATCAATTTTTATTAACAAAGCTGCATTTTGATATTGCTCATGATGTGAACGCTAATACACACTTGTACTAATTCTGAATTATACCAGGCCACCCCCTCCCTTTTTCTCTCAGGAAGAAACACTCTATTTAAAAGCTGAGTATTGTAACTCACCCCCACCTTTCCTTTTGGGTAAACATGTTCCCCTCCCCTTGGCTAAAAGCCTCATTCCACCCTAAAACCCCACAATTCAATCCAGTATCTTCCCTTACCCTGCGAGTGAATGTTTTGCCACACTTGGAACAGACAAAGGCAGCAGGGACAAAGTTGGGATCATGGTATCGTTTGAAGTGCATGTCGAGCAGCTGTTTCTGACGGAAGGTTTTATCACAATGGCTACAGGCGTAAGGCTTTTCTCCAGTATGGGTCCGTTTATGCATGACCATGTGCCGCTCCTGACAGGGACAAGCGAGACAGGAAAAGCAACTTGAGAATTCAGACATATGCACACAGAACAGCGAATTTTCAGGCTAAAATGAGGCCAAAACTTTATCCTTAGTATCCAGGAAAGAATGATTCTGCAGGAACGTGAGAACATCTTCATTGATAGCATAATCAGTCCCAGCTACTTCCATCCTACATGGACTCTCATCCCTTTGTCACCAGACACATCAACGTTGTGACTTAGAAAGTACTCTCTACACGGGAGCACGACATCATCAAGCAGCAAAGGGCACTGAACTTTCCTTCACACCCTTCAAAAGATTTTGAGAGCTAATTTGATCTTGACCGCTGGTCAAACGTAACAGCTGAGACTTCCACCTCATATTTTTTAGCTCCTTTTCTAATGCTCATAAGGGGTGCCAGTCCCAGCAGCTCACCTGTCTGCATGCATAATCGCACTGGTCACACTTGAAGCGCTTCTCATTCTTGTGAGACTTCTGATGCTGTATGAGGGCATACCGCTCATGAAACACAGCATCACAGTAGCGACATTTCTTGCCCTGTTCAATGTAGGAATGCTGCTTTCGCAAATGGACACCTAGGAGGAAAAGGATCAGAGGCTTTAATCACCACAGCCTTCCAAGCATGAGAGACTAGCTTACAGTCCCCTTAGCAATCACCCTCCACAGACTCTTGAGCTCAAGCCAAAGAAGTGAAATAGCTACTTCAGTATCCTACCAAAAAACTAAAAGACTCTCAATGAAAAGCAACCAAAACAACTTCTAGACAGAAAGGTCTTGCAGAAAAATTCCATCAAGTTTTTCCACAGGATTCTAGATTTGGTTATTTAGCAATCTATGCTGACACAGTACACTTGCATTCGATAATGTATGATCATCAAACTGAAGTGTCTTGTGGACTGTTACATTTAAGACTACTCCAAACTGCCTGGATACAGCCAGAAGCCAGGTAATACACTAGGGGAAACAGGATTTTCTGCAGGATTGGAAGTCAGAGTGACAGGGCTAGAAGGCAACAAGGATACCAGCAGATAATCCCCAACAGAGGTTTTAATCACTTCTTTAAAATCCTCCAACTAAGAGCATACCACAGCTACACGAGGTAGCTTAGGGTAGAATAAAGCATTATTAGATGAAAAATTCTTCATAGCTAACATCAGTTTTCCTCTGTTGTAAAGCAGCCCATTTGCTCCTGGTATCGACTGACTGCCACTCTCAAACTGCCTCTCCCTGTAGCACTTTACACTTGCCTTTACTGGAAGGGAGCCTGCCTTCCCATTACTTGGGTGATACTCTGTTTATAGACAGAAAGTTCTGCCAAATCATGGCTTCTTTGCTCTCCTCAGCTGCTCTGGGCAGGATATTATTTTTCACCTTCTTGTAGAACGTAAGAGAGCTTGCCTGCTGGAATCACACTGGGTACTGCTCAACAGATCAAGACTCTCCTACTGCAAGGACTCAGGGCTTTTGTGACAACTCAGTCTCTTCTACCCTGTGTCACACAGCTCCACGTCCTGGAAAATTAAACTATTTGGTCTAATTCAAACCTTTTAGCTTGACAAAAATAGCTCTGCATGAAACTTAATGGCCTCCAGTGTGCAGGAGGTCAAGCCAAGTGACCTTTTGGGTTTTCAGACCCTAATCCCCATGCAGTTGTGATCTCAGTCCAAGTTCAATAAATGCCTTGCATCTATGGGCCTCAAAACAGTAACTTGCCTTGTACGCTTAGAAAACATGCTACATTTTCAAATAATGAAAAGAAACTGCAAACTCTTACAGTTTGCAGCAGCTACTGTAAGCTAAAAGTGTGTATTATCAACCAAACATCTAAGCCTGTGTTTCATGTTGTACAATTATCAGAACTATCAGGCTAGGGGGAAAAAAAAAAAGAGAGGGCAGTTGGGTTATGTGAATTCTGACTCTGGGAAGTGTTTTGTAGAATCTTCAGCAAATGGCCACTTTTGTGAGATACATACCCAAGTCACTCTTTCTCGCTATAACAGTATCACAGTGAGGACAGTGAAATTTGGCCACGTTCTCCGTGTGCTTCTGCAAAATGTGCATCTTCATGGTACCACTCTGAGTGAAGCGAGCATGGCAGATGTAACATTCATATGGCTTCTCTCCTTCAGTAGCAGAAGGACAAAAATAGCACAAGTACTTTTATTAAAAAGAAATCTCACCAAGAAGCCCCAAACAAAACAACCCCCCAGAAACTTTCAACAGACAGCTTGTTGATAGAAATAGTAACTCTAGAAAGAGCTCAACAATATCTCTTTCTCTAGAAGTTTTAGCTATAGTATGCATTTTTCTACAAAGAGACTCAAGTTCAATCTTTAAGCAAATGAGTTAAATCATCATCCTCACGGAGAAATGGATGGAAGACCTACAGGCAGGCTGCCAGAAGACAGCAAGTGCCATCAGATTTTTTGGGGGGGCTGGGGATTCTGAATGCTCATACATGCAAGAGCATTTTTTTCCTTCCATTTTAGCAATATGATTAACTTGGCGCTCCAGCAACATTCTGTGCTAAAAAGTTCTTAGTTCTATTGAAGAAAAAGATTTAAGATCTTTACAAACTAACACGCATGAGATGCTTTTGCAACTACGCTCAAGCACGAAACTAAACAGCTATGAAGTTCAACTGGAAGTGCAACACTAGTAAACAAGTTTCTTCTGTTCACACTAGAAGCAGCACCTGTATTTTATCACCTCGCAGTCAAACTGGAAATTAGAATCCTCCAAGCTCATTTCTCAGTACAGTAATTACAATCAGGTTATGAATTTACTGGCCCTTACAAATCATGGTGCATTCTCTTTGGCTACAGACCTGATAAAGATTTTATATTAAACTTCAAAATAGTCTTTCTCTTGCTGTTTAAGAGTGTTAGCACACATTGTGGACAGTCTAAGCACTCTGACACTAAAACATAAACGTTTAATACTGAAAGAAACACTGCATCGATACCAGAGTGGGTCCTCATGTGCCTCTTCAGTTTGTAGGTATCCCTGCTGGCATAGCTGCACAAGCTGCACTGGAACGGACGCTCTCCAGTGTGAGAACGAATGTGGCGTTTCAATTTGCTAACCTGGAAGTCAAGAGCAAGACCGAAGTTAGCATAGAAGAGCAGGTTAGATTGCCAAAAGTACAAGAAATAAGTCAAGTGTTTAAGGTAGTTTATTTTTATCTTGCCACTCTCACACTCAATGCCGTTCTCACACTGCACACAGCCACTCACTCCTGCCCACTCTTCTTCACCTCCCAACCTCATTCCCAGTCTTGCTTGATACTTGTTCCCTCATTCAGCGCAGCCTGATTTAGAGTCCTGTGCTCACCTTATTGTTATCGACCATCTCAGCATCTGAAGACACACTAAAATTTGGAAGTATCCTGGAGACACCCAAGAAAGTGTTCTGGGAAAGCACGCACCCAAGGAACATCACAGGGGGTTACTGTCCCCTGTACAGTGCATATTTCTCCACAGCGTGCTTTCTTGGGCCCTCTCCAGCTACTTTGAGAGGGATAAGATAAATCAATTTCTTGCTAAGAACAACAACAAAAAAAAATCTAGTCCTGCAATCAACAGGGTGACTCAATTCTTTTCCTCTCCCACTTCTATCTAGAAGGCACAAACCCAGCTTAAAGGTCAGCATGAACACAAATGTTAAGGCATTTTCTGCTCAAACATGGTCGCTGCATAATCACCAACCGATGTCTACAAAACACGGCATAAGCTCACATAAAGACCAACTTGGTTATTCGTTCCTAATTCATCCTATGAAAACCACCGCAACACAATTTATTGAACACTCAAACCACAGGGCCTGGAATTACAGCACTGCAGACAGCGTGGGGAGGAAAAAAAGCCTGAAACCCCTACCCAAGCTCTCCCACTGAAGCCTTCTGCCACTGCACACATCCAATTTTTTTAAATTATGTTGCTCACCATCTTGCTCAAATTTCCTACCACAGTGTAAAAGCTGTCCTGTAGCACAAGCAGCAACACTGCCCAGGGTAGAGCACTCAAGGAAGCTTAATTTTCTTGAGCAAATGAGACAAGCACCCAGTGTTAGCAAAGCTGCTTTTCACCAATACTGAGGGAAAGGCTCATTTGTTTTGGCTAAAGCATAAACAGATAATGTGCAGAATGCACATTTCTAAAATGGGAGGGCACTCTAGTCTGAAAGCACCTCCTACTGCAGGAGACAGCTGCCTCCTTCAACATGGGCACACTGAAGCATGCTACAATTCCTGCAATCATCTTAAAGGCCAAGTAATTTAAGAAACAATGACAACAACTATTGTCTCCAAAGAGGAAATGGGTATCACCTAGGATTTCTGTGCATAAAGGCTCTCAAACTGTTTTCTCATTAACTGAGGAAACCACACCATTTGCTTCCAGACCTTATTTATAACTTTTTTTTTTGCTCAGCCTCTTAAACAAACGGCCAAAGAGGAAATGCCTAAGAAGAGAGACTATAACAGATGGTTAACAAACTTTGAAGCGCACAAGGAAGCACTCAGCACTGTAACAATTAACTAACGTACCTCCACACTAGCATAATCACACATTGAACATTTGAACGGTTTCTCATGGGTGTGTTTGTAGCGGCGATGCCGAACCAACTCTCCACTGGTCACAAAGGCCATGTCGCAGTCTGGGCACTTGTGAGGGCGAGTACCTAATCGTTTGCAGCAAAACAGGAAGATGATGACATTCAGGTTTAGTGACAAAAGAAAATATGGGACAGTTCTTGGTTTTTGGGGGGGGG
>VZSC01015876.1:68871-81508 GCA_013398225.1 Steatornis caripensis
AAAAAAAAAAAAAAAAAAAAAGGTGTTTCTTCAAAAATCAGTCTGACCAGAGCAGGATTCTCTGGCCATCTGATACAGCACTGCACGATATCAAAACAGCAACACCAGACAGCACCACACCTGAAAAGAGACCAGTGCAACAAGTTTCATGGCATTCTGGAGACTTCATAATAAGGTACAAGCATTAACATACACTGCTAAGGCTTCATCTAGATGAACAAGTATCCAAGAAGAAACTTTTGGGGAACTGCTATTCCGTTTATCTTTGCACAAGTATTCATTAAGTAGTGATGCTCTGCCTAGACAGGGAATTCAGGCTTCAAATCAGAGGAGCAGGAAGTGCTCATCCTCATCCCTGGGATGGTAACATGGGTCCTACCCCACGAACAACAGCTGGCCATGCAGTAACCATTAGTCACCTCACAAATTATACCCTGCTGCATATAAGGAAAACTAAAATCAGTGCCAGTTAGCTTAATGTCAGCCTGTCAAATGCAGAGGTGTAGTTCACTGTTGTTGCAACAGGGACAGGAAATTCCAGGAGAGTTTTGAAAACACTTATGGCAGAAGGGTGGTGGACAAGACAAGCTCCTGGAGCCTAAATTAAGGCATCCTTTCTTTTGAATCACAGAAAAGTTCATCTGAATGAGTAAATGTTGAAACAGATGTAAACAGAATTAAACCCAGGTGAACCCTCGACAGTGGTCCTCACGCTGAAGTTTTAAGCGGTTTAATCCATTTTGTACACACATCTAATTCGTTCGGACTCATGTTTCAAATTTTCTTACACACCAAGCCCTCGAACTGCCTTTACAATCAATCTTCAAAGCACGAAGCAAAAAAGAAAATTCCCACAAAGGCACTTGACCTTAGAGGGAAAAAAACCCTTTCCACCAGGAGTAAGGCTTCACTTTCAAACACACTAACTCTATCAGAGAAGCCATCCCTGCCTTTAAACTGCCCACTCGTTCCCACCCACATCACCCCAATTATTCAGCATTTCTAAGACTGCAGCTAACTGGTCAGGAACATAATCCAGGCCAGAACTCACCCAGCCAAAAAGATACTTATTTCCATCCAGACCAGGTCTCTGGTGTGCCCAAACACTCAGGCCAGCCAAAAGAGAAGCACGGCAAGAGGGTTTCTTCCAGCACAGCGTAAGCTTTAAGTGTTCAGGAAACTACTGCCTTGGCATGGAATGCATACCACACTTTAAAACCCCTTAATTTACATTTATGTTCTTGACGGTCCTGCACTTCTGCCTGGACTGATTTGTTCTCTTCATGCTGGCTATTCTTCATGCAGCTCTTGATGTCAGAACGCACTCTGGAACAGAACAGATGAGTCGTACTAGTGAAACTACATAAAAGAGAAAGGGAAGAGAAGGGGTGGGGGGGAGGAAAAAGCACTGTTTGAATGTTTAATGCTTGTTTAACAGAAAACGTGTAGTCCCACACTTCTAAGAATAGCATTGATAACTGCTTGAGGACCCCTTCACTTATCAAAAAAGCCTTAAACAAAACCAAAAGAGTATTTTAATTGGCTTTAATACTTTTTACCAGGAAGAATGAACTCGTTTTACAAACTCCTCTATCTCTTCTTAAACTCTTTAGCATTTACAGTTCTTAAGACCTAAACCCCTGTATGCCTCACGTCAAATTAAGAATGTGATGTGACGTTTCAGAGCTAGTTATGCCTACTTCAGATGGCCTCTTCCTCCTGTGCCATGCAACACCAAATCACAACACAAAAGCAGTTTTTATTGTTAAAGGGATGTAAATCAGAGCGAGTATAACCTGTTACATACTGTCAATGCAGCAAGTAACACTATCAATAAAGTAATAAAATCAGCTCTAACAGACTTCTAACCTTGTTACTGTGAGAAAGAACAGCCTCGGCTTGTTGACGAGCTGCAGAGCTAGCTTCATTACCCTAATCAATTAAGGCCTTAAAATAGTCACATTTACAGAACTAAAATATTTACAAGACAGCACATTATTTCTCATCTGTAGTCCTTTCCAGCCCTCAGTGTGCATACATGCTAAATACCCTGGGAACAGTAAGCAACTCCACAAGAGGAATTCTAAAGCGAGGCACATATTCTTGCTGCACTCAGTGATGCAGGCCAAGCAGTGTTGAATTTCACACTAGCTCTACGCCCTTTGAATTTAAGTACTTTCCCCCATGGTTCTCCTGTCATTTATTTAGCACAAGGCACTCAAGTCTGGATTCTGACTGCATTTTTTCCTTGGCAAGTCTATTTTTAATTGTTTATCAGTTTAAAAGAGCATTACTGACAAGAAGTTTGTTGGAGCTGCGGATGCTTAGTGATAGCAAGCTTTTAAAAAAGTATTTGGAACTGATCTCTATTTAACACTTACTCTGTAAACATCACAGGTGCTATATACATTCACTGACCAGAAAAGGGGATTCTCAGAGGATACGTGGAGTGTTCTCCACTGCTAAGGGCACACTAAGACTGCTGATGCAAGCTGCATCCTTGCCAGGTTCTGTGCCGATGAGAGCTTGCGCACAGCGGTAGGTGTATAAAATGGTTACTGTTAGTAGCCGAGTTTTTATTCCCAACTTGTGACCCTGGAGAACACTGCTATTTCCTAAAACTTTAAAACTCGTAGGTTAACACAGAGGAGCTGTAAGAGTGAAGGACTTTTCCGTTGACTTGATGCAAAGCGAACACCTCCCGCATGGAACTCTATCATCACTGGAGGAAACACTCCAGGACTCTTCAATAGAGCACACTGAACTGAATGGACGCATCCTTTCATCTACTGCTATTCTTTTATCCTAACCTTGGTTTCCCTGAAATTTCAAATCGAGAAATAGTTTCTTCCCATCTTCAAAACCTAATCTTCTGTTTGGCAAACGACCTAACAGTGAAGAGATCCGTTTTGAATAAACACGGTACCCAATCTCTTAGTAGCGGAAAAGAGAAACTGGACAGTAATAATCATAATTCCTTTCCACGCTATAGACAACACAAATCCAGAACTATTTACAGGGATATCTGCAGATCACTGCTGATGGTGGGTTAATGCAAAGCACAACCATCACTCTTCTCTCTTCACAAGGTATTGACTCCACTTAAGGAAATAGCTTCTTGGGAGTTCTATAAAGAGATGTTTTGAAGTAATCAGCTTGGACACTGCTCAAGGAACATCAGCCTACTAATGTACAATCCAAGGAGCAAAGTTTCCCAGCACTGCAAACATACATACTTCAAAAATACAAGGCATACTCGTTCTGATCCACTCCACAGTAATGTCCCAGAGGGAAGAAAAGCCACTCCTACCCTCCTTTACTGGAAGGACAGCCTACTTCTGTTACAGTAACCAGCACATTTTCTGGCATAAAATACCTTGCATGAATTTACATTCCAATCAGATCTTTGACATAAGGGCAAGGTTTGATAAACTTGAAGGAAAACAGAGATAAGCTGGAAATTTCAGTGCTCCACATGTCCGTTTTTGAGCTTAGTGCACTGACATACACTGGAAAGAGCCCATTAGAGGGCTGCCAAAATGATGAGGTAGCTAGAGTACAAGGCCTAGAAGACCAGACTGACAAGTCAGCTGCGAGAAGGATAAGGGGAGATCTTGCTGCTACCTTCAAGCACCTAACGGGAGAACAACAACAAGATGAAAGCACACTCTCGGAGGCACACAGTGAACAGACAAGATGCAACAAGCAAGCTGCAACAATGAGAGTGGACGAACATTGCAGCACGTTGCACAGGGATGTCGTGGAAACTCTGATCTTTCAGCTATCAAAAATATTTGCTAGATACAACCCTAAACAACCTCATCTAACATCAAAGCTGGCCCTGCATTGAGCCAGACGTTGAACCGGGGTACCGCAAGAAGTCCCTTCCAATCCAAATTATTTCTACCATTCTCTGGCACTATACAGAATGAAGGATATACTTAAACTTCACACACAAAAACAGTGAGGTTTTTTAATCTATGCAGTTACAACTACGATGTTCTTAGGACAGACATCTACTGGTCTCAGCACTCACTTCCACACAAGTTCTAGAGGACCTGGAACGCTTTTGCAAGATCTCAAACACTGACCAGTTCTTCAGCTAACGCGCAGAACTACAATCATTCTCAGCAATGGACTAGTGACCTGCACTTTCAGAGTGGTGAATATACAAAGACACCTAATCTTTGAGAGTGCAGCACTGGAAGAGCACAGGCTTAGCATATCGTTGTTTAGGAGACACAAAACCGCACGTGAGATGAAGTCAAAGAACGGCTGTACAGAGATCAACATCAGACAAAGCTCCTCTATGAACTTCAGATAGAAAAGGTGGAAGCAGTACTGACAAAAGACCTCTTGTGTTTCTTTTTTTTTTTTAAGCACAAGAAACTCCAGGACCACAAGGAAGAAACCCAAACTAATAAAAACAGAAAAATACATCTTTGAAGAAACAAGGACTACTGTGTGCTCTTTTCTCCAGAATCTTAACAAAAGGTTAAATCTTGAGCACCAGAAGGTGGCTGAAAAGGCTCCCTGGCTGCCAGCACAGGACAGCCGGTTTGAAAAGGCAGCTCTGGGACAAGAATGAATGGTAAAACATCATACTGACCAACAACTGCAGTGGGTCAAGTGCTTCTAACCAGATAAACATTCAATGCCATCTCCCTTCTTTCAATCTGGTGGAGCTCGAAAAAACATCCCTAAGGATTTGTTTGCACAAGCCACTCAAAGCAGATGTCTCCAAAAACATTATAGATGTCATGTCAGGCAAGCCAGACATCTGAATATTTGATAGCGTGCTCCATCATACTATCATGGAAGCTGCCAAATTCTTCTTCACGAAGGTCAAAACGCTGGTAGAACAGGGAGAGGATGCAGCTGCTTCAACAGGACAAAACTATTTACATGCATACTACAGGAGCCAAGTATAAACTACTCTGGGCTCACCTAACGCTCTAGTAGCTCAGAGTAGGTAGGAGTCAACAGTGGTCATTCCTGAGCAGGAGGGAGAGGAGTGCATTAATATGGAAGGTAGGCAAGAATCAAGTAATCAACGAGTACCTTTTCAGCATTCAGTATTGCCACAGGAAGCGATAAATCTCTCTTCAAAGATCAGAAATGGCAGTAAGTTATATACTCAGCAGGAATGCTGGATAACACTAACTTCTTCCATCCTCCAAAAAGAAAAGAAAAGAAAAAAGGTTTTAATAATCCGACACGCTTTGACTGAAACTACTAGCCTTCAAAAAGTTGGTTTTTCCAACCTGTAACCTGAAAACTCCTGAAGTGCCTCTAAAGGGTTCTCTCACAGTATATAGTGGGAAAGCAAGACTAAAGTTTGTATCACACCTCCTCTGCGAACAGTTTAGCACGTAGAAAAAAGCTACTGGTTTAAAACATAGTATTGTTACACTTCTGTCAAGTACGTACAACCCCAAACAGTGGGACGTTTTTAACTCAGTAGCATTTCCTGCTTTCATTTTAAATCTCTGGGTGTTAAGAGGTGGTTTCAAGGAAACAGCTTTGCAAATCAAATACAAGGAGACACAGAAACTACACAAGAAGGTGAAGTCATTGGCCAAAAATCACTACTGGTTCCACAGCAGTGAAAAGCTCTTCCAGGAGCCAGTCCAGAGCAACGATGTCTCTTTCATCATTAAACAATGGGAGAATTCAATTCCCTTGACAGTGATTTTAAACATACAGCAAAGTTCACTGCACTATTTCAAAAGAGTAAAAAATGTTTACAAACATCCAAATGCTGCCATTAGTACTTGTGGTCTCAACTACCTTTTCACAAAGCCTCTACCTACCCCAAAATATTTTGAGGCACGGTTCCACAAAGGCTTAAAACAAACTCAGAGCTGCAGTTTTTCCACATTCACTTAGAACCAGTTGACCCCCCATCTTTTTTTTTTTTTTGGTGGGGTGGGTGGGGAGGAACGGATGGACACACACAGGAAGTAAATTCAGCTGACCAATTTACTGCCTGGCAATGCAATTTCCAGCACACAAATGAAAAGAGATGGGGTCACAACAGTTCCAATGCAAGCCAAGTTAATTTTCCAGGGAAGCCACGACTTTTACTTCCCTAAATGCATTGGCATTATCCCCAACCCAGCAAGAGCTGTAGATTCACTTGTATAGCTTTTATCAATAGGTTGGGGAAAAAAAGAAAAAATTCCTTTGTCCGACACTAAGATAAAAAACAATGTCCTGCAAAGACACATCAGTGTCCACTTAGAGCAGCAGTCTGTGTCCAAAAGCTCAAGCAGGAAACACTGCATAGGGAGAGCATTCATGTCTGTGGTTTACCACCCTCATCCCAACACCCAGCCATGGGATTAGGGATCTTAGCCTTTGGACCCAATGATCACTTCCTGAACCTACATTGTCTCCACAGTCTCTTACCAAAATAGGATGTCCATCAATTGTGGTCGATTTTCCCCATTTCTTCCTCCTCCAAGGCAGACGCTCACCACAAAACTCACTGCATCTACCCAAACAATTGGCCTTGTGCGACTGCTAGGAGCCACACTATGGAGCAGCAATCAGACTGGACACAGACTGAATTTCTGCAAAGAACACAAGTGGTAGCAGCAGAACTACCCTATCTGCCTTCTTACGAACAGCCTGGAGAAACCAGAATCGCCAAACTCAAGCATCAGGTGCTTCTGCTGAAACTCTCATCCAGAGGAGCACACGCAAATTAGCTGTGCAGCCAAGAGAGTTCTCAAGCTTACATTTCCCCCTTCCCACCTTTAACATACGTAATACATGAAAAGTACTTCTAGCTTTCAGCAACCTCCACCTAGAGATGCTTAGTCCACCATCAGGCTACTCACTGTAACATCCTGGAGAGCTCCGAAAGCATCAAACACTTGTGCCAAGTCTCCGCACATGATGCTTTATCATAGCTCAAAATTATTAAGTATTGTTTACGCCTTCCACAGCTCTACTCTCTCTAGTTTCATTCCTGATTAATTCAGTATTGGACTCAGCACCCACTTTAAAATAAGGCTCACTGCATTATAAAATAATTTCACACAGTACATATAAATGCAATCTATAAAATATAATTCAATAAACAATTTTGTATCAAATAAATAATAATGTTACTAAACTATATTTTCTGATGTGGATTCAATAAAAATCACCTTGCTTTACCCTCACCGAGCACTTCCCAGGCTATGAACTGGGAAGGAAGAACCCCCTTAACGATACAGGCTTGAGACTGACCGGACTGTCAGCACTGCTGACAAGGTCCCAGGGCTCCCTGGCAGACAGTAAGCTGAACGTGAGCCAGCAGCATGCCCTGGCACCGAAGAAGTAACATTTATCCTACCAACAGCTCGCTAATACTGTAGCCACAGATCAAGATCTTTTTACAGTCATAAGTTTCGACTACGTACCTGGGAGACTATTGTGACACACCTCCAATATGTATCAATACCTGCTTACTTTCTCCTGTTCAGAAGATTTTACTGGCTTGATCGTGTTCTAGATTTCTAAGGAAGAGTCCCAAACCTATCTCTGTTCAAAAAGAGGGAAGATGGTGAAAGAGAGGAGCAGCTGTTCCCCATCTTTCTTCTTTAGCATGATCACCTCTCATTTCATCACTGAGTCTGACCTCTTATGAATCACAGATCTCTAAATGTATATGAAACAAAAGAAGTTCAGTACCTTGCAGCTGGCTGAAGCAATTTTCACAATTTTTTCCACAATCTTGATTCAGAGACATTAAGAAATCAAAAAATACATGACTGCTATTTATCATAATCCAATGGTTAATCACCTTCACTGCAGAAACCTTAGTCTTTTCATCTGAATTTATCTGGCTACAAACTCTTGTTGTGTTCGTCAGCAAGACTGACAAAAGCTCACTAATATCCAGCACTGTCTTGCCAGGGAGATCTCTGAGGACTCTAATCAAGTCACCTCTCAGTTTTGCCAAGAAGCTGCACAGAGAACTCTTAACACAACACTGCATGGCATTAATTCTTAGTTCTCCATCAAACTGGAGATCAATCCCCCTTGCCCACAGCGATTTTTTTGGTTGGTTGTTTTTTAAGTGCTGATGCCAGAAACATACATAGTATTTTGGTAATGGCTTCAACCCACCCCGCACAGCCAAGAACGTATCCCTACCCATTCGATTAACGCATCCGAGAATGACATTAGCCTCTTTGTCACAGCATCACCTTGGAAATTACTGTTTAAGCTGTTTATGCACTATGACTCCAAAACGCAGTTCAGCCACTGCTTTCTAGGATGCCATGTGCCTTGATTTCAATTCAGCTGAACTGCCTCATTCCCAGGTGTACCGCTTCACATACAGCAGCCTTAACACACACACCTGAACAGATGTGCTTCACCTGACAAACATGATGGCTGCCTTAGTGCCGTCTTCCCATGAACTGCAATCTTATCACGCAAAAGTTTTAAATCAACAGGCATTTTGCACCAAGAAAATCAGTAATGAAAACAAATTGTGACAAGCAATTACCAGTTTCTGCTGAACATCCATGGGAACTATTCAGTCTTGCACACCGCCGGACTATTTCTGTACTATCCTGAACGGAATGGCATTTACCAATACTCAGTACTCATTTTTATATTCTGTAAGGACTTCAACATCAAGCGAGATACCTTTAACAAAGTCAAATAATACATTTAACAAACTTTTTTCCTTAAAGCCTTATTTACTAGGATTAATTACTTTTTCCTCTCCTTGTTAAGTAAATTCTGTACTAAGAATAAATGGGAGAACTAGTAATAATGTAAACTATTTCTATATTAACATCATGAGGGCTAGTCAAATACCCAAGGTAGCTCCGGTTTCTCTGCACAGCGCTACATTACCAGCAGCCATGTTCATCCACTCCATCTCCTTTTATTATCAATACATCAGCACTTCTCCGACCTCCTGGAATTTCCCTAGTGTTCCAAAGTGCATCAGCTATGCAATATTCCATTACTACTGCTAGGGATATTCCAGTGTTGAAGAGGAAAAAATACATTGGCCAAGGCAACCATCTCTCTCACCTCCCAATACCTCAGTGGTGGTTTTGGGGTGTTCTTGTATGTTTGTCTTGTGTTTCGTATTTTGTTTGTTTAAAAAAAAACACACACACAATGGGAATTTCAGCAGCTTTCAAAAAAAGGCAGCCTAATTCTAAATACCTTAAAGAGGGAGTAAGGATTACTTTGACATCTCAACTAAGGCAAGTAATATTCTTTACATAATTGGACCGAGGTACTTTCTCCTCTACTTCACAGATAGCTACTTTACCTGGTGATGTCTGAGACATATGCATCATGATTAGAAGCTTGTATTAATACAAAGGTGTATTTCACACTCCAAACAATCTGTGATTTGGCTTTCGTTTTGTTAGAATTTGACAAGTTCAATGATGTCAATAGAAATGTTTAGATTCTGGGGAAAAAAGAAGAGAGGTAAAATAAGATTTTCAGTATAAGCTGAACTGAGTTCACAGTCTTCTTACTCAGCCTTTACATTTCAGTGAAGCTTTTCAGTGAAACCCATGAAGCTTTAGAAACATCATGGGTTTGTTTCTACAGCAGAGAAGTAAGACAATGCCGACAGCTGACTGACAAAACAGCTGCATATTTGGGCATACTACCTGAACTACAGGGTGTAAAGAAACACCCTTGTGTTTTTTTCCACAGCTTGCTTCACTGCTACCAGTACAGTAGCTCTCCCCTGTGTTACCTGGTCAGCACATCCTAATTGATCGCTGCACGTCTTGTGCTTTGAAATGCTCTTAAACATACTTGGCCTCACCTCTTAATCTGAGCTCCACACAGCACACTGAAATCCTCAGGTAGCTGACAGCAAAAAGCGGGAGGGTTGGAACTGAAGGGTCTCAAAACAAACCTTTACATAAGAAATGCAATTGTAAACATCTATGACTCACAGCTTCGTCTGTAGGGATAGTTAAAGAATAATTCTTCAGGAATCCATTCTATCACAGACCTTGCCTAAGTAACACACGTTAACTGCATGATTCTTGAGAGCTGTCTCTGTACTACTTCTGTACTTTTACCTGTGAAGAACCACACTGTAAAGACATTAAGGCTTGACAGTTTACAAGTTTTTATAATACTAAATGAAAGAAACTTCACTTCAGCTTTAATTCACATTAGACACCACAATTGAGTTGTTCAGTCTACAATTACCTGAATGTTATTACAACCTGAAACATAAAACTCCCTACCCACCTCATGTTTATTCTACTTTTCTTTTCAAGGTTATTTTTGTTAATCAGAAAATACTGGGGTCACTCACGTGAGCAGCTATTTAGTTTTCTTATTAAATATCCATCTAGACTAAGTATATCATTTAATTCCTGAAGAATGATAGAATTATTGGAGAGAAGTGAGAGAAGCAGGCATTTAAAGCATTAAACAGGGTGTTTAAATGAAATTCAAATATCCTCCAGCACAAAAAAAAGCAACATCTTTCAGTTATGGTCAGGACAGGACTAAGATTCTTTCTAACTTTCAGCAAAAAATCTGAGAAAACAAAGGTCATGTTCTGAACCATTTTTATGAGCAGTAAACATAACCTCTGAATAAAAAAAAAAAAAGAAGTTTCCTGGATCTTTGTATGTGTCGAGCACTGCAGAGCGGTACAGCTTGATACTGTATTGAAATTTCAAGGTTTAGGACAACAAAGGCCCAACTGGGCATCTGAACTTGAGCCAAATGGATGAACAGAGGTTTAAAGTTAACCAAACAAATCAGTACAGTTCAATAAGTTAGACACAAACAAAACAGCCACCGAATCAAAGCTTTGGTTTCTTTCTGCTCCACTGTGGAAGCTGAAGAGGAGCAGCTCAGTCAGTTGCGGGCCTTCACGAGTGCAGGTAGCAGAGGTGGCTGTTCCTCATTACACGTATTTCTAGAGGACATAAAGCACAGGAAGAAGCAATATTTGTGATCCTAATGCTCTACCACTGCCTCACGCATTCCCTCTGTGGTAAAGAAGAGGTAAGAAGAATTGCCAGGATGGGTGAATCAGGGCGGTTTTGTGCAAATATAATCAATATATATAATACAGCCAAAATAGCTAACGAACAAAAAAACTGTTTGGATGGAGCAAGAAGACCTTATCCAGAGGTCAGACCTCAATACTGCTTGCTGTCACAAGTGATGAAGAACCTGCCAAAGTACGAGGGATAAGGGCAAGGAATACACTGGTTCTTTCTTCTCAGAGACCAGATAAGCCTAATAACATCCGACTTACAAAAATCTTCATTAGAAAGCAGGAGATCTTGGATGTCTAGTACTAAGGGGAAGAGAAGAAATTAAGTTCTGGAGTAGGCTCTATACAGAGATTCCTAAGCAATTTAGCAATCACACAGAATTAGATTTCTCAGGTAAATGCTGAATAAACACAAGAATAACATGGGTCAGCTTCCGGCATTTTCAAGACAGCAGCAATGATACTGCACATCAGGTATCAACCTGCAGCCTCAAGAGCTGGTAATGATACACACAAATTAGCTACGGCTCATGCTCAGGACACAGCCTGCCAATACAAAAAGCAGTTCTTGAAATAGTTCTTTCCCTCAGTAATGCTGCAGGCACGAGCTGCCAGCAAACTCACTGCTGTATTGACAGCTCCCCAAGCTCTGTCCAAACTGGATGAGACTTGCTGTGTTATTTCAGTTGCAGGGCCACTTGAGGTTATAGGAACTCAAGTTTCGCACCTTTTGCTCAGACCTGATTACTAAAAAAAAAATCCCAACTCAAGAGTATTAATGAAGCCATTCTGTGCATCCTAGTAGAGAGGACATTATAATTGAGCTAACCAGAAGAAAAGCAAAATGGAAGTTTAAAAAAAAAATCTATCAACCTAAGAAAAGGAAAGCATTGCTTTGCCCTTATGCTCAAATTGCTTCTTCCTTCAGTCCTAATGATGTCTCCTGTACTAAAGCAAAATGCTAGGTACAGCTCTAATAAGAACAGCAGCTTAAAGACAATATGGAGCTGTTTCTTATACCCAATGGACTCCTGCAAATGCAACAGGCTCTGCGCAAGCAGCATAAACTGGAGAACTTGAGAAAATATTTACACACTTCCTCCACTGAAACAAAAAACACATACTGGAAGTGGTAAACAGTACTTGAGATGCTTCTAATAACACCTCTGGAGCTTATTAGCAGGATTCAGCAACTGGCAGGAGGTGAGGAACAGCCATGCATTTATTTAAGCTGGGGGTGGGGGGGAAGACTGGGTAAAGTATAGGAAGTCACAAACAGGAAAGCGAGCTCATTCTCACCACCAGGCAAGTCCTGAGGATTACAGCAAACAGAAAAGGATGCATACAACACGACAAAACCCGCGTATCAAAGTCATTTCACAAAGCTAAGGCACGGCCAAATGTGAGACCGTATAAATACACTAACTAAAGAAATTTAAAGTTGACGTAGAGGACAAAAAGCAAACTGTTTGGACACAGAGCATGTGCGGTTTCCTCTTCTGCATCACAAAAAAGAATCGGGTTTTGTGCTTCTCCTGCAGAACAAACCCATGTGAGAGAGGGATGAAACCCGCGGTTTGTGACGGGCTTTCAGGCTCCAGCCCGAAGCCAGAGCCCGGCTGCGGCGGG
>VZSC01015876.1:83228-116810 GCA_013398225.1 Steatornis caripensis
CTGCGCCCCGTGCCCCAGCCGGGCGGGCTCCGAGGGCCCCGTCGCCGGCACCCCGAGCCCTAAACGCCCCCCAACACCCCCGCCCGTTTCTCGGCGCACCTCTCCTAAGCTTCCCATCAGGTAAAACTCCCCGCTCCGCCTAAGTGAAACGTTGGGGCCCACCAAAGCGACAGGCAGCTCGTGAGGAGAATAAGGCGGCAGCGAAAGGGCGCCCTGAAACGCGTGCCTTCCTCCACGCTGAGCGGGGGTCAGCCGACTGAAAGAGCGAAGCTGGAATCAGCAATACTGTAGTGAATTAATCACTGGGAAAGTTGTAGGGCTGTTTTATATATAACCAACAAGTTACCGGAATTAGGCAGTATTTGCCTGGTGGTTTTAAAGGACCTTGGGGCTGCTGAGCTTGTAGTCAAGGGGACGCACTGCTCAAGTTAGCTCCAGCACTGCAGGAACGGTAAATGCGGCACCAGGGGTTTGGAGGGGAGCTTCTAGCGAAGCCAAGGGGGCTGGGTCCCACCCTCTGGAGATAGGCACCACAGCTATCCCCCTCCACCCCTGAAAGGGGGAAACAGCTGAGGCATCCGTAGCGAGGTGCGTGACTGTATCTTAGAAAGCACAGGGTCTCGCGTGCCTTTAGTTTTCTGCGGTTTCCTGCATTGCAGAACCTTCTGGGTCTAACATACTTTGTCATCTCCAGTAGCGTTGTTGCAGACCCATAGCTGATTGATTGACAGGAGAGCTGAGAGGAGGGGAGATTTCCATGAGCTCGTGCTGCACCCTCTTTGTATTTTCTTACCATAAAAACACGTGAAACAAAGCTAGAGTATTAGGTTAAGATATTAATAGTTCAGAACCAAGATGCGTTAGAAGGAAGCTGCATTTTTTGCTCCTTTTGCTCACCTTTCAGTCCCTGGAGGACAAGAAGGCTGGAAATGCAGAGAGAAGACTTATAAGAAGAAGAGTTATAAGGCTGTTCCAGTTGAAACCAGTATTAAAAGTCTTGCTGCCAATTTTTTTCCTCTTGAGATGTCACTGCAGGGCAGAGTAAAAGCCATTAAGCAGCCTAGACATCACCCCAACCTGCTTAGCAAGTGACAAAACCATCAGACAAACACGGCATATGTTAACGTATGCAAACTGTGCCCTTAAATCCGAGTCTGAGCAGTGCTTGTGTCTCGTCGAGCTGTGTTGTGGGGCTGGGGAGAAGGGTCTGCCAGGCTGCTGCTCTCTGAGGAGGGACTTGGGCTGAGAGGTGGTGGCAAGTGAGATCGGCTCCTCCTGACCCTGCAACGTGGGTTTCTGCTGCCTAAGCTCTCCCCGTCCTTGCGAAGAAGCGGTGGCAGTGTCACAGGCAGTGTTGTGAGCACCAATGATCCTTTCGGGGCTGTTGACAACCGAGACTAAGTTCCCTTCTGAGGGTTATGACATAAGGCTGAGTCCATTAATTTCGGGGAACCCTAGGTGACCAAGCAGCCAGCGGGGACGAGCTGTGTTGGGTCACGAGGATGTAGCTCCACTTCTTCAGACTTGACTGAAGGAGAAGAAAATTAGTTACAAAGTGATGGCAAAAAGTGACCATTAATTACGAGAGGTGGCGACAGGGTGTAGCCCACAACCATGATGTCTGGGGTCTTCATTGCATGAGAAATTTGAATCGTAGAAACAGAATATCCTGGGTTGGAAGGAACCCATGAGGGTCATCAAGTCCGACTCCTGTTGGACTATCAAAAGCTTTGCTAGAATAAATACAAACCACCTTCATCCATTGCCTTCCCTTCATCCACTAGACAGGTTGGTGTAAAGGGTAATCAAGCCAGTACAGCATGAAGAATCTGCTGAGAACATTTCTGGGGAAATAAGATTCTGTAGTGTGAATTTTTTAAAAATCGTTTTAACGTTCTAAGCTGTCAACCCATCAATTCCCATGCTGTAATTTTGGGAAGAGTGGTGTATCTTTCGTGTCTAGTCATAAATCCTGCTTTAAGCTCAAAACTTAGTTCAGGCACGACTCAAAATGGGGAAGAGTGCTGGCTATATGTAAAATTGCTTCTCATGCTCCTTTAAATACTCATGCGGGGCCAGGAGTAAATGGGTGCTAATGATCCCTCTGCCTTTTGTTTGGAGCTGTCCTGCTTAGGAAACAGAAGTGGTTCTGGCACACACATTTATTACTAGACTTCTCCTGCCAGAAGTGTCCCAGGCCATCTACCAGCGCATGCTGGGGGTCTGACCTATTGATCTGGGGTTTCTCGCTTCGAGACGCTTTTGAGCTCATTGGCAGAGGATTCAAGCCAGGGGCTTGAATCCTAATTGTGGATGCTCCTGAAAATCAGCCTCCAAGCCTGTCCAGATTAGACACCTAGGAGCAGATGCTCCTTCCAGAAAAATGGCCTGAGTGAGGCCTTTCCCAGAGACGCCTTGCCTGTGAGCAGAATGGCAGGAACTGATGCTGGGGAGCTCCGGACCGCCTTGCCGAGGCCTCCAGTGAGCTCAACCGCCTCGTTCCCTGCTCCTCCTAGCTCCGCGCTTCCATCACCCTCACGCTGTACAAGCCCTCGGGAGTCACCACCCCTCTCCTTTCTCAGCTGTAAGGAAGACAGTAGTCAAGTTTGAGAGCCAGCACTAAATTAATTCCGGAGACTGCCTGGAGCACGCATTGGTCTCTGCATGGAACAAGGCCCCAGCTGTCACCCTGGGAGTGGTCCTCGGAGAACAAGCCCGTACGTACGTGCCTGACAGCCCTGCAAGGAACACGTCAGTGATCGTGAGGAGGCTGTTGCTTTGGTGTGGTTGAACGCAGACTGCTTAGCTGTTCGAATCATTTCTAAGCGCGCTAGTGAGTGCCTTGGGAACATGATTTCATACGAACTCAGGGTAAGGTGAGAGGTCCAAATTTGAGGCTGCTTAAATTGGAGATTCCCAAACTACAACCTCTTAAAAATGACTTGGCATCAGACTTAAATCACGTCCTACACAAAGGCTGATCGGAGCTTGTGGCACTCCGAAGTGGCAGTGTCTGCCTGGGGTCCTTCTGGCTGGTGGGTGCTCTTGGCGTCACAACCAGGGCAGCCGCACCAGCCCCGATGCCATCTAAGAGGAGCGTACGTCGGCTGGTCTGTTATTTTGTGCAGATGATCTGCAGGGGCTCCTCAGGATGCTACCCTGAGACCAGCAAGTAAAAACCGATACTGCAAACTGCTCCGGAATCCATATGCACCCCTTTAATTTAAAGGAAAAGAACAGTAAGTGTGGAAAAGGAACATCTTTCCAAAGCTGGAGCACATGGGCAATGTAACCATGACACAGACACCTTCCCACGGGCTGCAGCTCCAAGAAAAGCAAGTAGCTGCAACAGTCGTTGGTGCTGCTGAGCACAAGCACGTCCATACGAGAGGGAGATGTTTCAAGCACTGACACAGATTTGGCTGACAAACGTCGTGCTGGCACACTGTCTCCTTTGAAACAGCAAACACGCTGCCGCAAAACACCTTCTGCGGTACAGTGTCTGTCCCCGTGTGTGGTGAGAATGACTCCCGGGGAGTTCACCCCATGAAGCGGTGCGGTTCCTGCGCAAGGGCTGGAGGAGATGTTAAGTTCCAGAGGGAGAAGTTGAGTCCCCCACCTCCTTTCAAACAGCTGGCTCTTGGGATGGTTGTCCTACTCTGCCCCAGCCCTAAGAAAAAAAAAAAGAAGAATGCAAATTGCAGTGGATGTTTGCAGTGAGTGCTGTCCAAAAAACAGGACTTTTTTTAGAAGTTTATTCCAGTTAAAATGGCAATGCTGTGATTCCAGGTGACCTGGCAGTGTCCGTGGGACAGCGGTCTTTGGCGATGCTGGCAAGGGGCTGGGCATTAGATTCCTAAGTTTGTCTTTTTGGGGTGCTTTCCCCAGATGTTCTTAAAACTGTGCAAATAACAAGATTATTCCTTGCAGTTCCAGGAGCGGAGTCATTTTGTCCTGACCTGCAGCTCCCTGCCTGCCCTGACAGAAGGCTGCTTTCCTGCTCCAGTATCTATACAGTCAAGGTGTGGCTTATGCCGGAAGGTGGTATTGTGCTGCGGGGATGGGGCTAGGTTTCGAAAGGGCACACAGGACACTCACATAGGTGAGTGAATTGAATTTGTGGCTCTGGCCACTGGAGAACTGGGGTGGTTTTATTTCCAGGGGTTATTCAGGGGAAAAAGAAACTGAAACATGTAAGATGGCTGGGCCCCTTTCCACCTCTGAGGTGCTCTTGTCCACAGTTGTATGTGCCAGCTGGGACCCACATCTCTTGCTGCCGGTAGCTGATGGTGTGATGCGGTGCTTTGGGAGAAACACTGCTTCCCTCCTGGGGCTTGTCCAGCCCCCAAAGCAGGTTGGAGCAAGGCTAAGCGAGCAGTGATGCAGCCAAATGTCCCCTGGTTACACCATTCCTGCAATCCCAACTGCAGGTGAAACCGATTGCACTAAGGCAGTGTCCCATCTGGGACTCCCCGTGCACCACGACGTGCTCTGCAGTGCTAGCAGGGAGCTGTGGGCTGGCCATGCCCTGCGTGTCTGGCCGCAAGCAGCGTTCTGCCTGAGCTAGCCCAAAAAAGGTCTGCTCCAGTGAGGAAAAAGGGTGTGGAGGCTGTCACCTCCTGGGTGAAGCCCCAGGGAGCACTGATGGACGGACCCCGCTCAGCCTGGGGACCATAAATCCCCATGTCTGCCAGCCCACGGCAGCAGCCACGCAGTCGCTGCGTGCTGTGGCGTGGGTGGCTGGCAGCACCACGGGGCAGTGCCGTGGGGGTCTCTGCTTCTGCTGCTTTAACCTGCTCCCCTCCCAGGACCATAAGGGCAACTAAAGTGATTAAGGGATCGGAGCAGCTGTTGTCTAAGAAGAGCTGAGAGAGCTGGGACTGTTTAGCTTGGAAAAATGAAGGCTGGGGGGAGTTTCTTATCCGTGCCTATTAATACCTGGTGGGGGATAAAGAAGACAGAGGCAGATGCTCCTCAGTGGTGCCCAATGCACCAAACTGAAGCCGAAGTACAGGGATTCAAGTTAAACTTCAGAAAAGCTTTTTCTGTGAGGATGGTCAAGCACTGGCACAGGTTGCCAGAGCAAAGAGGTTCTGGCATCTCCATCCTTGGAGATGTTCAAAACCCAGCCGGGTGTGATCCTGAGCTCCAGCTGACCCTGCTTTGAGCATTTCCAAAGGTCTCTTCCCACCTCAACTCTTCTCTTGAGCCTGATCCATCATGGCTCGGTGATGAGACCCGCACCAAGAAGTGCCAAATCCCCGTGCGGATGGGTTCGAAAAACCAGTGCAGCTGGGCAAGCTCTGCCTCCTGCTTGGGGTCAGATGCAGTGGTGTGTTCCCACCACAGGTACGGAAGACATAAGAAACCAGGGCTGGGCACCCCCATCACGTAGTCTCAGTGCGGCCGCCTCGTGCCACCTTGGGTGATGCTTCCCATGCAACCAAACTTTGGCCAACATGTCAGCAACTCTTGCGAAGCTTGGGGAAGGTGGAAACTCCTTGCACTGCTGAAAAGGAGAAACTTGCTCTCCTTTTGGTGAAACCAAAAGCCACTGTGGGAGCAGTGTTGATCCTCAGCTGTCCAAGCACCNCCCCGAGAACAGCGACAGCGTACAATGCTGTCGCTGTTCTCGGGGCAGCCCTGGTTTCTGTGAGTCCCTGGGCTGGGCACCCCCATCACGTAGTCTCAGTGCGGCCGCCTCGTGCCACCTTGGGTGATGCTTCCCATGCAACCAAACTTTGGCCAACATGTCAGCAACTCTTGCGAAGCTTGGGGAAGGTGGAAACTCCTTGCACTGCTGAAAAGGAGAAACTTGCTCTCCTTTTGGTGAAACCAAAAGCCACTGTGGGAGCAGTGTTGATCCTCAGCTGTCCAAGCACCCAAGAAATGCCCAGCTGAGCCCAGCACAGAAGCGTTCCTCCGCACATTTATATGGGCAATGTTAAATCCCCACAGCGATGGCATCTGTGGAAGGCAGGACAGCGCGTCACACTGTGGGAGCGGGCAGTGCCACGCATGGCGGGGCAATCCTCCCTGCCCAGGTCGTGCCAAGCCAAGAGGGACAAGACTTCCACGCCCTCGGTGACAAGCACGCAGCAGCCCTGCGTGCTGGCTCAGGCTGGAGCTTGCTGGTGGCTGAGGTGCGGAGCAGGGCTGCACCCAGGCGATGCCAGAAATCGCAATTATACCCCATGAGAGCCCCCGCCACCCTCCAGCCTGCTACGGTAGCCCCCAGCTTACCCTGCCCTTGGGCAGCGGGGCCAAAGAAACACCCGCACAGCGACACTGGCACTCATTAAAGGTTTGGCTTTATTTCTGGTTTAAAATCAAAATTAGTCATTCTCTGTAATTACATTATATATAGATTTATAGAGACATTATAGAAAAGAATTTTTTTGTTTTTCTGCAAAACTGTAAATAAAAAATAAAATAAAACAAACAAAAAAAGGTGGCAGCTTCTGTCTGTCCGTCCCGCTGTCACTCCTCCTGCCCCTGCTCTCCATGGCTCTTCCCAGCAGACCAGGAAAGGCTCTGGGCTGGGGCCACATCTCACTACGCTCCCTACGGCCACAGCTGGGGAGGGACAGGAGCACGTGGAGCTGGAAAGAAGAAACGCCAGCAGAATATATTAATATCTCATATTTCATTTTATTTATGTCCTGGGGACTCCAGGTGGCAAAGGGCAGCAGTCCCCACGGCTCAGGCAACTCCTGAAAAGAAACGGCATGGTTTCCAAAGTGCAGGTCCTTCCAGGACAGGGCATGAGCCCTCGAGTGAGAGGAAGGCACGAGGAGGCAGAGAAATCCGGTGCGTCTCCCTGCCCCTCCAGTCCCAGCAGCTGTAGCCAATAAGGAGGGCAGGAAGGGTGGGCTCCCCGTGTATTTTAAACAGCAATCAGAGGGTGGGATGTGCAGTGAGCCCCCCCTGCCCAGGGGTGCGTATGTGGCACCCTAGCGGGGTCGGTGGCTGGGGGGCAGGGGAAGCAGTGCTCCGTAAGGCAGTGTGCGGCCGCGGCGAGCTGCCGGCGAGGGTAATACTGCGGTGTGCTGCCGAGAGCAGGAGCTGCTGGGTCCCAGCCGGCCCCAGTCCGTGCAAGCCCGGGCAGCCCAGCGGTGCCTTTGCCCTCACGGGATGGCGGGTGGGTTTGCGTGGCATCTCAGAAAGCTGTACTGGCCATGCTGGCTGGTGCAAAGATCCTTGGGAGGCTGTCCAGGGTCTCCTCCAGCCGCCGGTGAGCTGATTTACCGTCTTCCCCTGCAAGTACATGCTGCAGTCAGTGAATCGAACTGCAGAAGCTCTGTTCCCTGCCCATCCCCAGCCACCTTCCTTGGCCTTTCCACGGAAACATGGCTAAGGCCCGTCAGAGCTGAGCCGGTGTGCTAGCCCCACAGAGCGGAGACCTCTCTTGTCCTCCTTAGCGCGCCCTTGGGCAGGTCCCAGCTGGGATCTGGCTCAAAAGAGTCCCCAGAGCTCCTGCTTCAGATATTGCAGATCCTGTTCTCCAGCTGCCTGCCGTACCCGTGCCCGTGCAGGGCAGGGATCACATCACCCACGTTTGGGCTGCAGCAGTGCTGGCTCGTGGAGAGCCTAGCTTGGGGAAAAGCACTCAGAGCTGTGCCAGCTCCAGCATCTCAAACAGCTGTGCACATCTGTGTGCACAGGCATCCCAAGGGCTTCCCCAGGACTCCCAGGCAGACACAGTGATGCGCACGTCCCAAGCTACAAGCTGGCTCTGAGATCTTCACCCGGCAACCCTGTACACAAATCTGCCCACAGCGGCCATCCCCAGCAGGAGGTGTTGACATGGACAGTCTGCTGGGACCTGGGACACAAGGTGCCTACATGTGCCAGGGTGCCACGGGGATGGACTCTACAAACAATCAAGACACACAGACTGCAAAATGTGACATGGCTGACAGGCTCTAAGACAGAGACATTTGTGAGCAAAGCGGCAGGAGTGGGGACGGGGGGGATGAGGACGGCTCACATGTCCCAACCTGTGCAGCAGCTGCCGCGATCTGGAGGCCTAGAAACCCACTCAGATGGTTCTCTCAGTGCCATCTAGCAAATAATAAATAACAACCAGGCTTAGTGCTCTCCGGCCACAGGACGCCTGGCCCTCGCTGCCCCTGCCAGCTTGCTCTTGCCCAGCAGATCTTGGGGCACAACGAGCCAGAGAGCACAGGGTAGGCAGGGACCAGCCCGGGACGCCCTTCTCCTGCGGGCATTGCCGGCACCGGGAGATGCTGCTCGGGATGCTGTGGCTGGGGAGGGAGCAGAGAGGAGCAGCGGGACACTCACCGCACAGCATCAGGCTCTGCTTGGCTGCCTCCCGCACAGGCTCCTTGTCAGTTTGGCACAGGTAAACCAGCTGCTCGATGCTCTCCTTGGCCTGCAGGAGAAGGGACAAGCAGCTGAGTGCGGCTGGCAGCAGGGACACAGCCCGGAGAAGGCAGCACAGGGCGCTGCAGCCCCAGGGTGCAGGAAAGTCCCTCGTCCTGTCCCTTCCCTCTCCTTTTCCCTTCCTGCCCTGCCCCTGCCGGCTTCTACAGCACGTTTTGAGCACCTCTGGCTCCTCTCTCCCAGGAGCAGAAGGCTGTGCATGTGTGTCAGACTTGCTGGCCCCATGCAATTCCTTTTCCTCCAGAAGATGCAGCCCTGCTGCCTCCTCCCCACATCCCTCTCACCTTCAGGCAGCCCAGGGCCGCGCACCCTGCCACACGCGTCTGCACCTCCTCATCCTCCAGCTGCTCCAGGTAGCACACGAGGGCCTGGGAGAGATGGGGGGAGTCAGTCCCATCGTCCATGGCAGAGCTGGGGGGCAGAACCCCAGGGCCCATGGGACCATCCCACCTCATCTCCAGTTTGCCCGGCACATACCCGTTGGCGGAAGCGGGGGTTTTCTGCCAGGCTGCGGAGCTGGGCTGACACTGCGCTCACCACCTTGCTGTTGCCCTCCACGAGAAGCAGGCTCAGTGCCTTCAGTCCCTCCTTCTTCAGGCGGCCCTCGGGCATGCGCTTCAGGGCACGCAGCACCACGTCCTGGTCGTCTGAGTTGAGGTTCTGCGCCAGCAGCACTGCAGGGAACCATCAGCTGAGCCGAGGCGCATGGAGCCCAGCAGCACTGCCCCTGCCACCGCAGGGAACTCAGCCCCGGGCACCCTGCACCTGCACTGGGCAGAGGTGGCCCCACGCAGGGTGCCAACGCATGGAGCTGCTAGGGCACCCAAGCCAAGGTACTGGGCACCAACAGCAAGGACCCAGGGTGCTCAGGATCCCAATGTGCCCCACTGGATCAGATCTACTTGCCCACCCCAAAGATGGCTGAGCATCCAGGTGATGCTCCAGGGCGGTTGTGGCAGTGCTGCATCACCCTACAGTGATGCTCCGGCACCCCATGCAAGGGTCTAGGGATGGTGGGAGGGCACTCACCTTCCTCTGCCAGCTCCATCACATAGGTGTCAAGCACCAGGGCACTAAGCGACTCAAAGTGGCTCCAGTACTGGAAGATGGTGACCTGCTCGCCCTGAGCGCTGCCAGGTCGCCGAGGCAGCCGCCGATTCAGCACATCCTCCACCAGTTTCACACACACTGCAGGAAAGGGCCGGGGTCAGGGTGCGCAAAAGCCATGGCTACCCCTCTGCAGGGCTCCTGGCACCCACAGGCCCCAACTCATGGCCACTGAGTGGGGCTAGCAACTGTCTCCCGGAACACCCCTGGGCACCCACTCACCAGCATCAGCCAGGCCAGGGTGCCGCTCGCTGATGGGCACTGCATACTGGGCGCTGAGCACCTGCAGGAACCGCTCCACAGGGCAGGTGTAGACATTGGGCACCTCCACACAGCGGTCCCAAAGGGGCAGCACGCCCTCCTTCTGTGTCGAGAACTGCACCACTGTGGGGACAGGTGCTGTCAAGCCTCCCCGGGCTACAGCAGCGGGCAGGTGACTTCTGCCCTCCGGCTGGCATGGATGGTCCCCTCAGCCACGTGTCTTTACCTTCGGCGGCAGAGCTGGCTGCTCCTGCTCGCTCCTCCGTCAGCTGGCACACAATCTCCAGCACCTGTGCCTCCCGCAGCAGCCTGTCCAGGGCNCACACGAGGGCCTGGGAGAGATGGGGGGAGTCAGTCCCATCGTCCATGGCAGAGCTGGGGGGCAGAACCCCAGGGCCCATGGGACCATCCCACCTCATCTCCAGTTTGCCCGGCACATACCCGTTGGCGGAAGCGGGGGTTTTCTGCCAGGCTGCGGAGCTGGGCTGACACTGCGCTCACCACCTTGCTGTTGCCCTCCACGAGAAGCAGGCTCAGTGCCTTCAGTCCCTCCTTCTTCAGGCGGCCCTCGGGCATGCGCTTCAGGGCACGCAGCACCACGTCCTGGTCGTCTGAGTTGAGGTTCTGCGCCAGCAGCACTGCAGGGAACCATCAGCTGAGCCGAGGCGCATGGAGCCCAGCAGCACTGCCCCTGCCACCGCAGGGAACTCAGCCCCGGGCACCCTGCACCTGCACTGGGCAGAGGTGGCCCCACGCAGGGTGCCAACGCATGGAGCTGCTAGGGCACCCAAGCCAAGGTACTGGGCACCAACAGCAAGGACCCAGGGTGCTCAGGATCCCAATGTGCCCCACTGGATCAGATCTACTTGCCCACCCCAAAGATGGCTGAGCATCCAGGTGATGCTCCAGGGCGGTTGTGGCAGTGCTGCATCACCCTACAGTGATGCTCCGGCACCCCATGCAAGGGTCTAGGGATGGTGGGAGGGCACTCACCTTCCTCTGCCAGCTCCATCACATAGGTGTCAAGCACCAGGGCACTAAGCGACTCAAAGTGGCTCCAGTACTGGAAGATGGTGACCTGCTCGCCCTGAGCGCTGCCAGGTCGCCGAGGCAGCCGCCGATTCAGCACATCCTCCACCAGTTTCACACACACTGCAGGAAAGGGCCGGGGTCAGGGTGCGCAAAAGCCATGGCTACCCCTCTGCAGGGCTCCTGGCACCCACAGGCCCCAACTCATGGCCACTGAGTGGGGCTAGCAACTGTCTCCCGGAACACCCCTGGGCACCCACTCACCAGCATCAGCCAGGCCAGGGTGCCGCTCGCTGATGGGCACTGCATACTGGGCGCTGAGCACCTGCAGGAACCGCTCCACAGGGCAGGTGTAGACATTGGGCACCTCCACACAGCGGTCCCAAAGGGGCAGCACGCCCTCCTTCTGTGTCGAGAACTGCACCACTGTGGGGACAGGTGCTGTCAAGCCTCCCCGGGCTACAGCAGCGGGCAGGTGACTTCTGCCCTCCGGCTGGCATGGATGGTCCCCTCAGCCACGTGTCTTTACCTTCGGCGGCAGAGCTGGCTGCTCCTGCTCGCTCCTCCGTCAGCTGGCACACAATCTCCAGCACCTGTGCCTCCCGCAGCAGCCTGTCCAGGGCGTACATCTCCTGGCACCGCAGGGGACCGAAGGTGCCCAGCTTCTGCAAGGCAACGCCAAACTGCCGACCTCAGGGACAGACCTCACCGCCCACACCACAGCCTCCATGCTACAGCAAGACACCCGTCGAGGGGGGCCCACAGCCCACCCCAGGGCTGCCCTCCCCAGCACGTCTCCTGCCACCATGCCCCGGCCCCTGCCCTCACCAGCAGCAGGCGGTTGCAGCTGTTGAGGTGAAGCACCAGGGCCTTATCCAGGAACTCGTTGCCGGTGCTCATGAGGTCTCTGCTGGCCTCGGAGCCGCTGCACGTGCCGGTGTCGTCTGCCCCCATCTCGCTGGCGCTGGGGGCCTTGCTGCTGCGCCGCAGTCTGCCAGCCCTCCTGCAAGCCAGGGAGAGACTGAGGCAATGGGTCAGCACAGGAAAACTGGCCCTGGCCCTTCCCCACCCACTGGAGCAACGCTGGGCAGAGTTTCTGTAGGACCTACAGTATCACAGTGTCAGGGCTGGGTGAAGGAACAGGGCACAGGGGCACAGGGCACAGGGGCTGCCTCCCAGCCCAGCCCCCACAGAGAGGTGTGCAGTAGCATTGTGCCACCAAAAGGGCCAGATCCTGCTGCTTCTTGATCTGGACCTGCCCCAAGCTGTGATGGGCTTGTCTAAATGTGCTTGGGCACCCTGGCAGAGCTGGGCATCCCCCATTCCAACTGCCTCAGGCTGCATCCTGCCCCGCGCCCCATCCCACGAGCCCCGCTGTGCACCTCTCATCTTGGAGAGGCTCCTCCTCAGAGCCCTCCGAGTCCTCCATGTCAGAGGTGTTGAGGAAGCTGAAGCTCTCCAGCGCATGCTCCACCGTCAGGCTGATGCTGGAGGCCCGGCTGAGGAAGACGCCCTGCTTCTGCTGCAGAGGAAGGCATGGCAGTGTTGGATCCCGGCTCACCAGCCAAGACAGCCCTGCCACCTGCATCCCTGGGCACTGCTGCTGGGGACAGCCCTGTCCCCATTGTCCCTGGACATCGCCAGCACGGACGGCCCCGTCCCCCTCATCCCCATCGTCCCTGGGCACTGCCATCAGGGACGGCCCCATCCCCATCGTCCCTGGGCACTGCCATCAGGGACGGCCCCGTCCCCATCTTCCCTGGGCACTGCTGGCAGCCCCTCACCAGCAGCATCTCCTCCAGGCGCTTGAGCTCCCGCTCAAGGGGCTGCAGCTCTGGGAACTGCCCCCGATAGTCATCCAGGGCCGAGCTCAGGAGGCTGATGGCCTCCTCCAGACCCGAATCCACTGTCTTCCTCTGCGACACCTCTGGGATGCTGGCAGGCAGCAGCGGGGTGGGGACGAGCCTCTCCTCTGCAGGGGCTTGTGCCAGCACTGTGGGGAACTCAGTGCTGCGGCCGCCCCATGCCAGAGCCTGGCTCTGCACCGGCTCAGCCCCACCAGCCTCCGCCTCACAGGTGACGGCCCACGCAACGGCAGCACGGGGCTTGGCATCGGCGCCCCTGTCCTGCCCTGCTGCCGCGGCTATCACCGAGGCACCCGGGGCAGAGTCAGCGTCCCGCTCGCCCGTCCCCATGTCCTCTGGGCTGGGCGCGGGCTCCCAGGGGCTCTCCGCAGCCTTGGCCTCCATCGTGGCATCCACGCTAGCCTCGCTGATGTGGCTCAGAGTCCGGGAGTAGGGCACGTGCCCGTTGGCTACCGCATCCTTCTTACGGCTGCCCAGCTCCTCTGGCTGGCTCCCGACAGCGGGGACGTCGACGCCACCAGCCCCAGGCCCTGCCCCAGCCTCCTCTGGCTGCTGGGAGAAGGAGATCTCGATGGCAGGGGCGGAGGCCTGCACCTCGGGCTGCACGATGGGCTTGTGCGTGGAGTGGCGGGCGCTGCCGGACAGCTGGGGGCTGGAGGAGTCGTCTGAGGACTCAGAGGAGATGGACCAGGCCATGCCGTTCTCCAGCTCCTCCTGACGCCGCAGCATGTTCTGGGGAGGGGGAGAAATAGTGTCAGAGGAGACCCTCCTGTCGCCCCTGCTATTCCAGCTGCCTTCTCTTCAACCGGGGGCAGGAGCTGGCTGAGCCGGAGGGCACCGAGACTGCTGCGACCCCCGGTGCAGGCTGCTGCACCGCCCTGGCTTTGCCAGCACAGCAGGATGGGTGGCAAGGACCCAGCAGAACATGGCCGCCTCTTCCAGCCCTGCACCCCACGCCATGCCAGGGGGGAGTCCAGCTCCCCACGTCCAGCCACGCACATCCCAGAGCCCCGACGTGCCAGTGGCTCCCCAGCACAGTGGGCAGCTCCAGCATGGCCACAGCAGGATGTGACACATGAAGCCAAGGACGTGACCCAACATGGCTGCAAGCATGGTGATGGCTATGGCACCAGCTCATGGTGGGTAGCACCGCCCGTCGCACCAGCACCACATCAGTGGTTCACCATCACTGAACCAGTGTCGTACCAATGCCATGTTAGCATCACGCCAGCACCACGACAGCGTCACGCCAGTGCCGTCACACCAGCACCACACCAGCACTGGTGCCACATCATCGCTACACCAGCACCATCACACCAGCACGCCAATGCCATGGCACAGCGCAGCAACACCACCAGTGCAGGGACATGGACAAGCCTTCCACTCACTAATGCCCGGCTCTTGCACGAGGGCGTGCGGAGGGAGGAGCAGGGCTGGCCCATGCAGCCCAGGCTGCCCCAGCTTGAGGACTGTCTCCCCAGGGCCAGCCATACACCAGCCAGGCAGGATCAGGCCTCCAGGCATCAGCGAGGGCTAGCGAGTAGGAGATAAGGAGCAGCTACAGCTACTGCGGGATGGCCACGTCGCTGGACTAAGCTACTGGCTAGCTCCAGCCCTCGCACTTACACGGCCCTGCTGCGGCCATCTCCCGAGCTCGGCCGAGGAGACGTCGCTGCAGGAGCAGCTCTGAGACAGCTTCTTGAAGAGTGTCTCCCGAAAGATGTCCAGCAAGGACCAACCGTGCTTGTCAGCTGCCCGCCCCGGACTCTTGGGCAGAGAGAAGAGGAGCTGTGAGCACGGGAGGAGCAGGCGCCGGTACCGGGGAGCCGTGTCTGATGGCTGGAGAGGAGCTGCCCACCCCTGTGCCCCAGCTGTGCCACCCTCTAGGACGTAGCCTGGGCACGTCCCTGCACGGACCCCTCTGTGGGCCACCTCTCCTGAGCAGCCCTGCCCGGTGCCACACTTACATAGAAAGCCTGTTCCCGCAGGGATGGCGTGTCAGGCGGACTCTGGTTGTAGGTGGAGAACCTCTTATTCACCGTGGAGGCCTTGTTGACAGTGCTGGCTGCCGAGGGCTGGTCATCCTTGTCGAAGGGGCTGGTGTGGAAAGCAGGGAGGTGAGGGGTGCGTGCCAGCCCTGGGCAGGTCTCAACCCTGCTCTGCACCGAGCAGGATACCAGGACCCCATCAGGACCAGCTCTGGTTTTCCATAACTGCAGCCAAGTTTTGGGATGGGAGAGAACCCAGGGCAGGCCAGCTCTTCCCACACCATGCCAGGCATCCCCAGCCCTGCCATGTGCTACCAGAAATGCCTGCTCAGATACTCACTTCCAGGTCACCTCCAGGCTGAGTTTGAGGGTGCCCAAGTCATTGATATCCACAGCCACTACCTGGGGCAGAGCTGCAAAGAGGTCCTTGGTCTCGCAGGACACGTTGCCCACCACAACATGGTTGGCCAGGCTCTTCAGCTCCGTCACCTGGAGGATGGAGAGGATGAGAAGAAGCCATGGACTTTGTGGATGCTGTGTGCATCTGTGCTGTGTGCCACAATGCCACGTACATCCCTGCTGTTGCCAGAATGCCACCACCACCGGCCTCCTCCCACCCCAGCGACGGCGAGGTTTAGGTGAAGACCTGGAGGGAAGCCTTGCCAGCATGCGGGGTGATAGCTGGCCCACTGTACCTTGATGGAGAGGAACTCGGTAACGAGGGGCAAGAACACCATTTCCTCGCTGTCCCACACCTGCTTGCTGTTCACCTCGATGCGCCCCCGCAGCTTCCACCGCTGTCGTCCGTACTTCATGAAGATCTGGGGATGCAGAGGTGTGGGTATGAGATACAGAGCTGAGGTGGTGGGTGCTCTCTGTGTACCCTCAGCCGTGGCCAGGGACCCATGCCACCCACCACTGCCCTGCAACGTGCCCTCCACACCAGCGCCCGCCTACGCCCCCCATGCACCCCGAGGACCTCAGGGTAGAAGAATAAGAGCAGATCCCAACCCGCAGAGTCCCACCAACCTCATATTGGTCACCAGCACAGAGCCGGGCAAAGCCTGCCAATCCTGCAAGAGAAGGCAGAGGGACGTCAGCAGGCAGCAGGCAGGCAGTGGGCCAGGGACGGAGCAGGACACATTACCTTTCATCCGGACGTGGAACTCGCCCAGCTGGCTCTCCAGCTCGTTCTCCAACAGGCACATGTTCTGGGGACAGACGGACAGACAGCACCCATCAGCAGCCAGCCGTGGGACCCCGCACCCTGCCAGCCCATCCCAGCCGGCTGCCTCACCTCCGTGTACTCCTTGTAGCCCTTGCTGGCTTCGGCCAGGCTCTCGCGTGCCTCGCGGCTGCCCGGCGAGCCCGTGCTGTAAGCCTTGACCATGTTGTGGGCTCCATCACGGAGCCGCCGCTGGATGCAGTAAGCCTCATAGAGCTCATCTATCTGCAAGGACAGGCCCGAGCCGTGGTGAGGTGCAGGGCAGGTGACAGCACGGCCGCCGCAGTACTGCACCGAGGTTGCCCCAAGGCCCCCAGCTCTCACCTTGCTAGCATGAAACTCCAGGCGACGCAGGAAGCGCTCGATTGACTTCACTTGCTGCAAAAGCAAAGGAGACAGCATAAGCGGCAGCTCAGCCCCCCCGGAGACGAGCTGCAGGTCAGGATATGCAGATCCTCGTCACCAGCCCTGCCTGGGCAGCGCAGGGTGGCAGCTGGCTGTGAGCGGAGCAGGGGCTGCACTTGCACCCATGTGCTGCAGCATCCTCCAGCCCTCCCTGCTCCGGAACATCTCCCAGGAGACACGCCAGGCTCTGGGGTGCTCTTCTCCCAGCCTCAGAGCTAACCCAGGCTCAGCACTCCCCAACCACAGCTTTTGTTTGCAAGAAGCAGGCTGCAAGCCCCTGCCTGTCTCTGTTTCATCTCCTGCCCAGACCCATCCTGCCTGCGGAGCCCCGACCCCGCCTCGCAGGCACTCTGCCATGCAGGGGACGCGGGGCAGTACAAGCGGAGAAGGGGCCAGCAGCAGCACATCTGAGGCACAAGGATGGGATGGGGGAGGCAAGCGGGGGGATGGGGCACTGCTCCCGCTTACCTTATCCAGATCGTAGAGAAAGCCCTGGAGGAGAGAGGAGAGGGATAAGAAGGAGTACAAAGCCAGCTCTGCCCACCCAAGGAGACCCAGCACATCGCACACCCGCCACCCGTAGCACGTCGGCAGGGACATGCAGCACCCAGCCAATGCTGGGCAGTGCATGACAGTAGGACAGGAGCCCCCTGCAGCCCAACACCAGAGCCCGGGCTGGCCCCTGATATCCCCACAGAAGCAGGCTCTGCCCTGGGGATGGGGCAGATGGACCACGAGCTGCCCTAGCCGTGCCCACAACGCTGTCCATCTGCCCAAAGCACCGCTCCCCGTAAGGGTCTTCCCAGCAACACTCACGAGGCGTGAATTCCTCTTGGACTCGCGGATCTGGGTACTGAGCTTCTCCAGTTCCAGCTGGTGCACCTCCAGGTAGGCTCTGGGGGCAACCGCACCACAGGGGTCAGGCTGGGACACCGTGCCCAGGGCTCCTGCCACCCACAGCCCACACCAACCCAGCATATCTGGCCCCGCATCCCCACTCTGCACCCAGCACCCAGGCAAGGGAGCTCACTTGTGCCTCTGCATGGGATGTGGTGGGATGCAGAGCCCCACGCAGCTCTGGGACGCCCAGGCCCTGCACCCAGGAGACCTGGCACATCTCTGCCTGGTGAGAGTGGAGAGCTGCCAGCCCCAACGCGTGGCAAGCTGTCCGTGTGCCCCTCAGTGGCTCCCTGCCTCCAACCACCCGGCCACGGGGAGCCCCAGCACTTACGTCAGGCCCTTCTTGAGAGCTTCGTACACCTCATCCAGGCGGTTGGGCTGAGGCACCTTGGGCGGTGGGGATTTGTGGGACATTGAGAACATCCTACTGACCCTGGAGCCAGTCTTGCGGGAGACAGTGGGAGTGAAGGGCGAGAGGTTCCTGGGGAGAGAGGCAGGCAAATCCGGAACGGCCAGGGTCAGCACACAGCACCAGGGTTGGCCTGGGTGCCACAGCCTGCCACGCACCCTGTCTCAAGACAAGAAGGAGCTCCAGGATGGAGGCCTGGTCCACCAGGACCTGCCTGCTTCTCCCAGGACTCCTCTGCAGCCAGTGTAACGCGCCAACGGGCCGGGTGAGATGGGGCCATGAGGCTGGGCAGCGCTGCCTGCACCTCGTGCCTGCAGCACCCCCAATGCATTTGGCTGCCCCAAAGAGATGGGAAGAAACCCACAAAACTCGTGGTGGAGAAGAGCAGGGAATTAACCCTGTCCCAGCAGGGTCAGAGAGGCTGGCCGTGGCGTGGCCTCTGCTGAGAGGTATGGGGGTCCCAGGCACCAGCTGGAGGGAGCGAAGGCAAAAGAGGCTGGCACCAGACAAAGCCAGCCTTGGGTTCCTGGAGTGCCCGCGGGGACATCTCCAGCCCTGGCCACCCTCTGAAGGGGCCACGCTCTTCTCCATCGCCAGCACTCCAGGTTGCCAGTGGCATGAAGACGCTCCCTGTGCTCCTGGCGCTGTGGCAGGGTGACACACACCACCATCGGCTTGCTGCCTCCCAGGGACAGGCAGGGATCCCAGTGGGAGCATCCCAGGGACAAGCACCCCTGTCACCCCACCACACAGTGCAGTGACATGGGGCAGGGACATCCCCACTGATGCTACAGCTCTCCAGATGTCACCAAACCCACCGCATAGAGCTGCCAGCTGCCTGTTGCCTCCACCTGCCCCACCGCTGCCTTGGGGACCTCCCCCAGCCAACCCAAAGGAACGCCGACCCAGCACCTGAGACCCGAACACCACCCTTCCTGCCTTGTGCAATGCAGTCACTCCCCAGCCCCGTGAGCAACTGCCCGCTCACACCGGCTCTTTCCTTCCTCCTTCCAACACATCCTCGTGCCACTGGCACCCTGGAGACACCACGAGCTTGTCGGTTCCCAGCCCTGGGCCAGACCTCCCATCCTGTGCTGCTCTTTGAAGGAGTGGCCAAAAGACTTCCCCGAATCATTGGTGGGAGAAATGAATGTCTTGGCCTCCTCCCAAGCCAGAGTGACGGGTAAGCGCTTGATTTCCACCATCCCTCCTCATTCCCGTCCTCCAGGGCCCCTGGAGGCATCTCCCACAAGCATCTCCCCACCAGATGCTTGGCTGCGGCATCCAGAAGTCCTCCCTCTTCCCTGTCCCTAAGCAAGCCCCTCTGGCAGCCCCAGATCCAGCAACGTGCCGCTGGCCTGGAAAGTGTCACTTGACCCAGAGGCTGGACAGGATCTGGAAACAAGAGCCAAGCAGGGCTGGGGATCTGCTCCCAGGCACGGGGAGGCTCTGCTGGCGCTTGTGCCCCACCAGTGAAGGTGCCCATAGTCCGGCAAGGCAGCTTTCCCCAGCCATTTTGCCGGGAGATGTCTCTCCCCTGGCACCAGTGGGTGCACTGGGAGGTAAGGAACTTGGCTGGGTGCTAGAAAAAGGGATTAAAAGCATTAAAATCCCGTAGTCTCACAGCCCAAACCCGTGGCATGCCCATGTCCCAGGAACCACCTGCGAGAGGGTAGCCAGGAGCTAGGGATGGTGCAGAGGAGCGTGGCAGGGATGAGCAGCGTGTGGGGTGGTTCTCACCGACGTGAGGTTCAGCGGAGAGGAGGAGGAAGGGTATGATGGGACCATAACATCGCCAACGCTGCTCCTCGCAACGCAGCTGACGGGCAGCCGATAAAACCTTTCAGCAACAGGTTTGAAATGACCCAGAGGAACCCTTAGTTCAGGCCAGCACTCAAACCCCGAAACCAGCTGCCACAGGGTGTCAAGGCCGTCAAGACACAATGCTTCAAAGCCACCCCAGCTCCTTCACCGCACCCATTAGACAAGATGAGATGGACACCAGGAAGCTCTTAAGAGCTGGCTGAAGAATGAGCAAGGGTGAGCTGCACCTGCCCCCTCCATGCTCTGGTGGCAGCAGCCACAAGGCTGCAGGGTCCCCACCCAGCCTGAGACACGGCACAGCAGATGGTTGGGGTGATGGGCTCCGTCACCCATCTGGCCTCTATGCTCCCTGCAGCCGCTGTGCAACATCCCACGGGTACCACAAAGGTCCCTGAGGGACATGCCAGGACTGCTGGTTGGGAAGGTGCCTCGGGATGCGCAGCAGGTCCCACCACCATGCCCAAGCCTGTCCCTGTCCCCATCCCCGTCTCTCGTGGCAGGCAGCATCAGCACCCATCTCCTACCTGAAGGGCCGGTCAGCTGTTGAGTTCACTCCGGCGAAGGACTGGCTCCTATTGATCTTGGTGACGAGGACTCGGCGCTGCGGGCGCACAGACAGTGACATCGTTGAGTGTGACCTGGAGGGCCTCCCTGGGGGCACGAGAGAGCGGAGTCACCAGCAGCGGGGTGGGAAACACACGCAGGCAGGGCTTCCACCGAGACCAGGACAGGAACAGCACCCACGGACCAGGGTGGCTATGGCACTCACGGGCTGGGAGCCTTCCCTCTCTCTTAGCCCAGGGACACTCCTGGTGGCACCGGGGACGCAGGTCCCATGCCACCTTCAGCGATGCCATCAGTGGCCTGCCCTGGGTGAAGCAGGGCTCTGGACACCGTGAGCACTCCACAGCAACAGACGGATGGATACATCCCAGCTTGGCCCCCGGGAGCCAAGGGAAGGGGCTGATACCCAATGCCTACCGTGGCCCTTCCCGGACACAACCATGGCAAACCCTCCGCTGTGCCCCAGCCTGGCCACATCCTCCAGGACCCTGTCTCATCCCACATCCCGCTATCACTTGTACCACTCCACTGCAGGGGCAGGAAGGGCGTGGGGCCGGACCCGGCCGCCCAGCCCTTCGTTGTCTCCGCGCTTGCTTCCGCTCACTCCAGCAACCAGGAGGGAAACCCAAGGCAACAAAGTGCTTTGGAAAGTCCCCAGCTTTGCCAGGAGCTGTGTGTCAGGGAAAGCACGGCCGAGCCATTCCCTGCTGGACCCTGGAAAGTCCACGCAGGCAGCACGTGTCCAGTCCCATGGCCACTGCAGCCCTGCCCTCTGCTCCTGGCAGTGCCAGAGACAGTGCCAGGACCCCCAAATCTCCTGCCTGTCCCCGCCTGTCCCTCTGGCAGCCAGTGCAGTCACTGCCAGCCAGGACGGAGCAGACTTCTGAGTCTCAGGGCCTGGACCCTGCTTCCGGCCCATGTCGCAGGGAGCATTGCTGCAGCCCTGGCTGGGAGCTCAGCACAAGGCAAGAGCAGGGGTGTCCATGGCTCCTCGTGGACCTGTCACCCTCAGCAGTGCCACCCACGCAAACGCAGGAGCCCAGCCCACAGGGCAGCCGCAGGTGCAGGACAGAGACTGCTGGATGCTCCATTTCATCCTGGCCACTGCTGATGTCAGCTCGGTCCCTCTGTCCCTGCCAGCCCCTAGAGCTGAGTTGCGGGAGCCAGGAGCCATGGGGGATGAGGACGCAGGGTGCCCAGCAGTCACAGACACTGCCAGGGAAGGCCAGGCAGGGCCCCAGGGATGCACAGCTTCCCCAGCTGGCAGATGGGGCTGAGCTAACCCCAGGCAGAGCCACCCCCCCACTCCCTAAGGGGCTTACTCTGCCTTTCCTCCTGCCCAGCACGGCCAGCAGTGAGCTCCCAGCCCCAGCAGCACCAGGGACGGCATGGGGACACAGGCGCTGCCAGGGCTTCCCACCGCCTCTCCGCCATCTCCACTCCTAACCCCAGCATGGTGGAGCCCGGGAGCGCAGCTCGAACCGGCCCAGCGCAGCACACACCTGCTCGGCCACCGGCCGGCATCCTGCTGGCGCTGTGCTCCCTGCCGCCCCGCAGCCATGCCACCACCGCCACCACCACCGCCACCTCCCCACACGCCAGGCTGGGGCAGGGCATTTGCAGCGCTGGGGATGAGCCGGGGCCGTTCGGAGTCAAAGCCAGCCACCGCCAATAACCTCCATCCCAGCAGAGTCGGGATGCAGCAGGTCCATCTGGTCCCTCCTTGGCATTCGGGTCCCAGCCCAGGACCACAGAACCGCTCTGTGGGTCCCACGGCCTCAGCGTTATCTCGGTGCCAGTCCCTCCAGTTTCCAGGACAACGCTGTCCCAATTAAGCTCATTAGGAGGAGCTGTAATCCCTGGCAGCCTGGCTGACCCGCAGGGCCTGGGCAGATTACCCTCTGCAGGGCTCATTAATCTGCTCCCCACTGAGTGAGCAAGGTCCATGGCATCGGTGCTTGCTGCGCCAGCTGGGTGTTCCAGCAGCTTGTCTATAGGGAAAGCACCCACCACCCCTACAATGGGGCCCTCCACGCGTGGAGCAGGGCACAGCTCCTACGGGGTGAGCACGGCCCTGCCAGCCCATCCTTCTCCAGCTCACGTTGCTGTCTGGGGGCTCTAAGGAGGGTCACCAGGCAGGACACTGAGGGTGTCAGAGGGGAGAAGGATGCTGGGGGCACTGCAGGGGGAGAAGGATGCTGGGGAATGCTGTGGGGGACCAATGCCCCAGCACAACTCCCCAGGAGAGTCAGAGCGATCCCCAGCTGCTCACCCAGACCCCTCACAGGCTCCAGCAGCCACCTGCACTGCGCTGGGCCGTGCTCCAAGGCACCTGGGGCTCCTGCACAGGGAGCAGTGCCACAGGCGGTGGCTGCTGACAGGACCACATCCCCGCGCCCCAACCCAGGGATGCAGCTCTCTCCCAAACAGTTTCCGCGATGCACCACACCACGAGGCCGGATCGCAGGCAGGATGTGTGCAGACCTGAGCTGGCAGCAAGAGACGGTGCAGCCCAGGGCCCAGCTCTAGGCACTGCCTGGTCCTGCCAGCGCCATCCTGTCCGCCGTGGCACCCTGCATCCCCAGGCCCAGCATCCTGCAGCTCAGCTCCTGTGCTGGGACCCCAAACCCCCTTCGAGGAGGAGAACACCGTGCCCCTGCTCTGCCGGAGTGATGCCCCAGGAGCCCCAAGGGTGCTGGAGCCTGGCACACATGGGCAGGCAGCCAGGTGCCGGAGGGCAGCGCTGCCTGCATGAGGCAGGGCAGGCAGGGTGTGGGGTCTCCACTCCTGGCATCCTTGGCTCACAGCAGAGGAAAAAACTCCTGCGTGGTGCATTCCTGACATTACCGAGATAAGAGGTACCTGGTACTGCAGCAGCACGGCCAGCTCGGGCGGGAAGCAGAGCCCGGGGCACGCCTGGAAGGGGGCGCCGGCCGCCGCATCTGCCCCAGGCTGGTGAGCCCCATGCCAGGCTTACTGGCAGGCTGGCACCAGGTAGAGCACCAGCATGCTCATGTCCCTGAGCCCCAAGCACATCCCTCCCTCTCCTGAGAAGAAGCCGCAGAGGTCCTGCCCCAAAGATCCAGTGCCTGCCAGCCCCACCGCCCCCTGCCCTTAATTAGGGCTTCGCTGCTAATGAAGCCACCTCCCAACCAAGCTTTTCACCTTGCCGTGCCTGCGCCGCAGACCGCCTGCAGCTCTCCCGGCGTAGGAAACACGAGCCTGGGAGTCCGTCCGTCTGTCCGTCCTTGGCCAGCGTGGCCCACGGGCAGCGGCCGCGAGGGCAGAGCAGCCAGTGTGAGCAGCTAGGTGGGCGGCGTGGCGACGGGGTTCTGGAGTCCACCCCGGGGCTCTCCGGCCCAGCCGCCGGGGCTCTCCGGCCCAACCGCCAGCTCCTCTCTCGACGCCCGGTGCTCTGGAGATGATTGGGATCCCAAGAATGCTGGTCTGAGCGGCGGAGGGGGCAGTCCGACCGGCTGGGTTGGTCCCAGCTGGTTTCTGTTTCCGACACTCAGACACCAGCCCCAGGTCGCTCCGGCGGGTTTATCAACACTGCCCTGGTCGGAGACGCCCCAAACTGGCTCCCCCCGAATCCCCAGCCCTGCAGCCGTGGGAGCTGGGCGTGCTCTGACCAGCATCTCCAGTAGTGTCACTCACTGGAGGCCAGCAACGCCCAGTGGCTGACCCAGCACCCCTGACCCCAAGGAGCAGCACCCGTGGCCACCGAAGGGGCTTCCCCAGAAGGAGCTGGCAGGCCTGGGCTGTGGCCCCCACACCGGTGGCACTGCAGCCACCTCCCCGGGCACAGCAGGCTACCGTGTTCCCCAGTGAGGGCACGGTACGGTGGCCACGGGCCAGTCCACCCTGCCCGCGGTGTCTGTGGCAAGCTGGGGGGGTCCTGCCACCCCAAGCCAGCAGCACGACCCCCCCGCCCTGGCACCCTTGGGTAAGCGTCCCTTGTGCGCACAGCGGGGCCGACCTCAGGAGCCTGCGAACTCAGCCCGTTGGCACAGCTCCCTCCAGCCCAGCCGCTGCATCCTTGTTTGCACAGCTGCGTCCCTGCTGCCCTAACCCAGGCACGTACCCCGGCCCCCCCGCCCCGGCCCCTTCCGGCACCGGGACAGCCCTTGGCCGGCTCCCGGCATGGGCTGGAGCAGCTCTTCCCTCCCATCGCCCCTTGTCCTTCCCCAGCACAGAGGACGGGAGCATCCGGGGACCGACGCCATGCCACCTTGGTCACAGGGAGCCTGAGACACCTCTTCCCTGACCTCCTCCACACTCTGCCTCTCCTCCAGGCAGGCAGGACACCCCTCTGCCTGCCCCCTGCACCAGGCGAGGAGAGGGATTGGTGGTTTTTTGGGAGTCGGGTGAATTAGTGAACAGCATCCCGGCTCCCCGTGACTCACCCGGGAGCGAAACTCCCGGCCATAAGGTCGCAGCCCCCTGCCGCAGCAGGGGATGGTGTCCAGGCGCTGTGGGCGGGGGGCTGGATGGGTGCTGGGTGCTCTGGGCCCCATGGCAGTGGGCGCACAGCCGCAGTATCCGCCTTTGTGGCCGCGGGAGGCCGGCTGGCTCCTTGGGCCGAGTGGGAGGGCGGCAGGAAAGGGAAGGAGCTGCGAATGGGAAGAATTGGAGGAAGTGCTTATTTACCCAGTGGAGTATCCCCGAGGAAGGGCAGGGCAGGGCAGGGCACGGCGCAGGCAGACGCTCACGGCTGGCTCTCTGGGGGGGGCTCGCAGCCTCCCACCCCACGGGCTCCCAGTCTGCGGCCAGAGGGGCTTGCAAGCCCCAAACTGGGACGCAGGGCTGTGGCTACCGCTGAGGCTGTGGGTGTCCCCGGCGCCTGGCCGAGCTCAAGCCCAACCTGTTTTCTAGGACGGCTCCTGAGAAGCAGCCCAGGACCACCATGACCCCAGTGAAGGTGGGACCCCATGACCAAAGGCAGAGCCCAAGCACCCAGCCAGGATCCCCATGGCTTTGGAGGCCTGGGGGCTGTAGCTCACCTCCATGCCTTCCTAGATGGGACTGCAGCCTGGCCAGGGCCACCAGATCCTGCTCCTGAGTGGGCTGTGACCCCTCTCAGAGGTGCTGAGCAGAAGGATCCTCTGACACAATCCTGCTGGGGTTGGCACAACCTTGCGAAGGTCCCACGTGCCACCTTCACACCCTACCTGCTCACCTCCAGGATGCTCTGCTGGGTACCAATAGTGTCCCCCCAAAATCCTGCCAGGGCTACTTGGTCCCCGTGCATGAGGACAGCCCCAGGACCCGCTGTTCTGCCCAGGTCCGCTGGAGCCATGGTGCCAGGGATGCCTGACACGGAGCTGGGCTCTGTTTGTCCTCATTAACACAGCCAGAGACGAGACATGGGGGCACCAGGGGGAGAAAACCAATTTGCCAAGGAAAGCCATGCTGCCGTGGCACATGGGGTGCATCGCCCGGGAGCGGCAGGCAGTCGTCGCCCCTCTCCCGCCTTGAGATGCTGAGCCTGGGTCTCAGCATGGGCAACGGCAAGGCTGGGCAGCCAGCGGGTCCCATCCTGCCACAGACACTCTGTCCCGACGCCCCATCACTGCACGCCACAGCGCCAACAGTGTCCCTTGCAGGTGGTGGGTACCCATCTCCCTGGTGTCCCCGACAGGGACAGCTCTCCTCCCGGGGAAGCCGCTTGCCCAAAAAGGCCCCACACAAGCCTGGCCACATCATCCTGGCAGACTCAGACAGCTGGGGGTCCCCAAATTAACAGTGTTTGCTGGCGGTCCCCGGTGCCACCGGCGCTCAGTACCTTTTGCTTTGCAGCTCATGGCGGGCTGTAGCGGCACGTCCCCCTCGGGCTGGGGTCAGCGTCCCAGGCAACGCGGGCAGCTGTTGCTCTCTCATGCCGGCCGTCTGTCTGTCTGCCCGTGTGCGGGGGCCGGGGCCAAGAGGGCTCCCCCCAGGCAGCAGTCTCCTCCCACGCTTCCCCTGCCCAAGGGCTGACATCACTGCCCAGCGCCGCAGCCCCAGCCGTGACTCAAGGCCTGGGGACGGGAGGATGGAGAATGGAGGACAGGAGGACAGAAGGACGCCTGTCCCCCTTGGAGGGACGGGGCCCTGCCAGCATCAGCTGCCCCAGGGGCAGGGATAGCATCCTTCCCTCCCTGTTGCCCCTCTGGGGAAACTGAGGCACTGGACCACACCGCAGGTCACCGTGGCGCACACTCCTCCCGCCCAGGCCCTCTCTGGGTTGCTTTAAAGCAGGCAGAAGAGCAGAGCTGCAGCCTGCGCCGGGCACCACAGCATCCCCCGCCAGTCCCGCACGCCACGCCGGCCTCATGCCGGCAGCCCCCCGCGAGACTGCTCGCCTCGGACACCCCCTTCCCTCTGGCACCCAGGGCCGGCCACGAGCCAGGGTGCAAACCTTGCTCTGCCGAATGCGCCGCTGGCCCTGAGCTGCTGCTGGTCCCTGGTATGCGGCGGTGGGGGGGATGCTCCAGGCACGCCCCCACCCCTGCCAGCTCCACTGCGGGCAGGCACAAAGCAGTGGGCAGAGCAGGCAGCTGACACTCACGCCACTGCAGGGAGCAGTCCCGACAGCCCTGCTGCTTGCTTCTGCATTGCTTTTTAAGATAGATAGATAGATAGATAGATAGATATAAAACCACCGCGGCTTTGCTGTGGGCCCCCCATGGCATGCATCCCCATGGCATCCCCATGCGCACGCTGCAACAGCCAGCAGCCGCTGGGGAAAGGGTTTCCTTGCCCAGGTGCCCCCAGCTTGTGTCGTCTGGGTCTCCAAGGCCTCGGGGGGGCTGGCTTCAGCCAGGGCTTCCTTGCAGGGCCCTGCAAAGATGCTAGGTGCTATTCCCATGTGCAAACCAAAGGGGTCCAGCTCCCATGGGGACCCACCTGCCTGCCATGCCAACCCCAGAGGCCAGTAGCACCTCGCAGCCCCACAGCTCCCTGTTCAGGGCACAGGGATGCCCTAAACAACCAGGGGACTCCGTGGCACACACGTCACCTGCCTCCAGTGCTGTAGGTCCCTGCATGGGTCCTGGTCCTGGGGTACCCAGGCCTGGCACCCCCCTCCAGCTTTGACAGAGGCAGCTGTAGCAGCCAGCCCCATCCAGGCTGGGACGGGCTGCCATCACCACATCACCAGGGCAGGAAGAGACACCTCCCTCCTAGGCTCCTTTCCTGTTTGCTGCTGCTTTTAGAGCAAGGTCAGGCCAGGTTCGGGAGGAAAAGCATTAGGACAGAGTCTTGGGGGGCTGCTCACGGAGATGGGGTGCTCCTGGACACATGTAACCCCATCCCCAGAGGATGAGCCAGTTGTGGGGCTGCTTTCCCAGCCCAGATCTGGTCCCCTCCTTGCTGGTCCCTGTGCAGGATGGGGCCGGCACACTGCAGGGGAGAAGAATCATCCCTTGTAGGGTGGCATGGCTTCTCCACCATGGGCATGCATGCACGTGGCTCCGGAGCCAGCCACAGCCAGGCTTGGCGAGCTGGAGCTTGCAGCAGTGCCACCAAAGAGCGCTGCGCCCCAGGACACCCTCTGGTCCTGGTGCCTGGGTGGGTGCCCAGCGCCAGCCCTGTTAGGAGAGCAGCTGAGGGAAGAGCTGGTGAGCCTGGGCTGGCCCCAAGCAGCATCCAGGGAAAAACCAGTTCCGGCAAACGGAGGCGTCTTGTCGCCCACCTGTCTGCAGCCTCCATGCCAGTGTCATGGGCACAGAGGGGAGCCAGCAGCCCAGCACACCCGAAGCATGGCACTGGGGGTCCCATCTCCACCTCGGCCTTTGAGAACTTGCACAAAGACCAGCTCGCCTACCTCACCTGGACAGGATGCATCCCCCTGGCTCTCCGCACCAACAGGCAGAGTCCTGACCTGGTGGCTGCCAGGGGCAGGGGGCCACCACCTGGCTTTTCACCCCTTGCTGCCTCTCCCAAGGGGAAAGCATCACTCCCGGCACCGCCCCAGGACCGACCAGCCTTCTGCAAAGCCTCTGCCACGCTGGCAGCCATGCGGAGCCGGTGCCCGGCATACGGCCAGGCAATGCGCCCGCAGCGACGGCCCATGCCAGCTCGTTTGTTCTCATTAAAGGTTAATAAGCAAGCCATGCTAAAGCTGCTGGGAGCCACGGGAGTGGTGTTCCTCGGTACCACGCAGAATGAAGGGACGTCCAGGCTTCCTGAGCAGGGAGGTGACAGTCAGGCTGTGCCCCTTGTGGGGACTCTGCCTCTCTGTAGCCCTGCCTGCAGCCCCGTAAAGGGCCGTGGGCCAGCCAACATGTGGGCAGCGCAGGCAAGCTGCATGGCACAGCACCATCCTGGGCATCACCCTCGGGAAGACTCCGGGAGCAGGCAGGAGGTGGGGTCGGGCACTCAAAAGGTGGCAGAGGACGCCGGAGGAGGACACGGGCGTGTGGCACCAGACATCTCCGAGCACCTCGCGGCGCCCTGTGCGGCACTCCGGCAGGGCTTGCCAGCTCAGGGACACCTTGCCAAGGAAGGGCACAAGCCAAGCCAATCTGCCAGGGCCTGGGCAGTAATTGAGTTAAATTAATCTCTGTCCCTGGCCTGGCCAAGGACGGGGAGCGGGCACAGGGAAGGGGATGGCCCCACGGCCACGGGGTGCTGGCCACCTCCCCCAGCTCAGGGGACTTCCCTGGACGCTCACCGCCCTGGCAGCAGGGACATGGGCATAACACCCCAACCGCACCCTTTTCAGGGTGTCCCGGTCATGCCCTCCTCTTGCCAGGCCTGGGGAGCTGTCCCGAGCACTCCCACCCCAGCCACAACAGCTGAACACGCAAACCAGTCCCTCGATGGGCAGCCAAGCTCGGACACGTGTGTACAGCCATGGCCAGTCTGCGCATAGGCAGAAGAAAAATCCAGACACCCCAGGAGGACATTTCCACTTCCCTGCCCTCTGTGGGATGGATACAGGACTGGCATCCCAGAGACCCCGCATCCTGCCAGCACCGAGTCCTGGGGAGGTTCCCCTGCTGCTGCCTGCTGGCCCTGGGACCAGCAGCTCTGAGGCTGTGCCCCACCAGCCCCTGGAAAAGCCACCAACCCCAGGATCACGCTCCCCTGGTGGCACAAGCACCACAGGCCAAGGTGATGAAGAAGCTATTTCAGGCTGTTCCTGAAGAAGCTCTCCCCAGACATGGACACTCTTGCGTGGCTGGGAACATCACCGCAGCTGGAAATGTGGCATGAAAGGGCACAGGCCAGCCTCAGCGGGTGCACGGCAAGCAGAAGTCACTGCCGGCAAAAAAAAGGCTGGGGAGATCAGTGCCAGCACATAGGCATCAGTCTGGTGAGGGGCCGAAGAGCTCCCGGCCATGGGGGAGACTTAGGAGAGGGTGGGAGGTGGCAATTCCGGCAAGAAGACCCACCGTCATGGCTCAGAGGAGAACCACGGTGAGTGACCAAGTGACTTGCGGCCACGCAAGAGCCAGTCCTGGCCTGGGAAAGGCCGGTCCCAGAGCGCAACAGCCAACCCCTCTGACTTTATTTTTTGCAGTAACCAACAAAGCCAGCTCCAAAAAAATCCTAGCAGCCCAACACCGCAGATGATACGCGGAGTTTTTTCTGCAGGGTTGCAGAGAGCTGGAGAAGGACAAGCCCTTGTGCCATGCCAGGCTCTACCTGCAGCCAGGCTGGCACCAATGTTGCCAGAGGGGCTGAGCACCCCGCATCCGGGCATCGGGGCGGCAGCAGACTCGAGCCCTCCCCCTTTGCTTCCTCTCATCGTCCCCACACGGCAGCAGAAATAGAAGCGATATAAATGGCAGCCCTATAAATAAACCCAAAGCACAAGGCGGGGAGCTCGTCCCAGCCCAGCAATGGCCTCAGCCCACGCAAAGCCAGGGCTTGGTCTGCTTTCACCATCCCCTGGGGACCCCAAATGCCAGCTCCCTGCCCACGACGGGTCTCCCAGGTCCTGTCCTTTAAGTCAGAGCCGCGGCGGGAGCTCTGAGTCGCCCACTGAGCCTCAGCCACTGGTGCGGGCCACAGCCCAGCATGACGGCATCCCTGGGCGACGTCCCCACACCCTTGCCCAGCACCTCTTGACATAGCAGCAGGCACGGGACAATGCCCACCCCGGGCACCCTGCAGCAACCCAGGCCGCAGATTCCTGGGCAAAGCACGAGTAATGGCCAGGAGCCTCAGGCAGCGACTGGGAAGAGATGCCCCCATTCCCTGCAGCGTCCCCACTGCCCATCAACCATTATCCCCCGGTTGCATCCGAATGCTCACCTCATCAGCTGCCCATCCCGGTGTCCCCCAGCCCTGCCCCGCCCATCACTGCCCGCATTCCCCTGCCAAACCCCATCACATCGTGTGCTCCACGGGAACTCGGCCACCACGACGCCAGCTCCCACCACGGCTCCTCTCCGCCTCGGTGACCTCCACCAGCCGAGAGCAGGCAACGCAACCGGCAGCAAGCCCCGCACTGCCTGATTTTGCACAGCATCATAGCCTCACGCTGCCCGGGGGACGCAGCAAGGCCGCTCTTCAGCCACCGGCCAGGAGATAGGTCCTTGGCCAACGCGGGATTTATAAGGAAGGCCAGGACTTCCCGGTGGCCTCAGCAGTCTCCTCCGGGAATCTGGCAAGGGCAAAACCCACGGAGGCTGTTTGCAAGCCCTGGGACGGCCGGAGGTGCAGAGGGGAAAGAGTTAATGGCGCAAGGCCTTCCCCAGCACTTCTTGGCAGGCTGGGGAGGGCTGGGAGATAGGAGGATCCGGCCAGCAACAAAGCGAGATCTGTCTCATTAACGCCTCCCTCCTCACCCCGGAGGAGGGGGCAGTCCCNCTCGGTACCACGCAGAATGAAGGGACGTCCAGGCTTCCTGAGCAGGGAGGTGACAGTCAGGCTGTGCCCCTTGTGGGGACTCTGCCTCTCTGTAGCCCTGCCTGCAGCCCCGTAAAGGGCCGTGGGCCAGCCAACATGTGGGCAGCGCAGGCAAGCTGCATGGCACAGCACCATCCTGGGCATCACCCTCGGGAAGACTCCGGGAGCAGGCAGGAGGTGGGGTCGGGCACTCAAAAGGTGGCAGAGGACGCCGGAGGAGGACACGGGCGTGTGGCACCAGACATCTCCGAGCACCTCGCGGCGCCCTGTGCGGCACTCCGGCAGGGCTTGCCAGCTCAGGGACACCTTGCCAAGGAAGGGCACAAGCCAAGCCAATCTGCCAGGGCCTGGGCAGTAATTGAGTTAAATTAATCTCTGTCCCTGGCCTGGCCAAGGACGGGGAGCGGGCACAGGGAAGGGGATGGCCCCACGGCCACGGGGTGCTGGCCACCTCCCCCAGCTCAGGGGACTTCCCTGGACGCTCACCGCCCTGGCAGCAGGGACATGGGCATAACACCCCAACCGCACCCTTTTCAGGGTGTCCCGGTCATGCCCTCCTCTTGCCAGGCCTGGGGAGCTGTCCCGAGCACTCCCACCCCAGCCACAACAGCTGAACACGCAAACCAGTCCCTCGATGGGCAGCCAAGCTCGGACACGTGTGTACAGCCATGGCCAGTCTGCGCATAGGCAGAAGAAAAATCCAGACACCCCAGGAGGACATTTCCACTTCCCTGCCCTCTGTGGGATGGATACAGGACTGGCATCCCAGAGACCCCGCATCCTGCCAGCACCGAGTCCTGGGGAGGTTCCCCTGCTGCTGCCTGCTGGCCCTGGGACCAGCAGCTCTGAGGCTGTGCCCCACCAGCCCCTGGAAAAGCCACCAACCCCAGGATCACGCTCCCCTGGTGGCACAAGCACCACAGGCCAAGGTGATGAAGAAGCTATTTCAGGCTGTTCCTGAAGAAGCTCTCCCCAGACATGGACACTCTTGCGTGGCTGGGAACATCACCGCAGCTGGAAATGTGGCATGAAAGGGCACAGGCCAGCCTCAGCGGGTGCACGGCAAGCAGAAGTCACTGCCGGCAAAAAAAAGGCTGGGGAGATCAGTGCCAGCACATAGGCATCAGTCTGGTGAGGGGCCGAAGAGCTCCCGGCCATGGGGGAGACTTAGGAGAGGGTGGGAGGTGGCAATTCCGGCAAGAAGACCCACCGTCATGGCTCAGAGGAGAACCACGGTGAGTGACCAAGTGACTTGCGGCCACGCAAGAGCCAGTCCTGGCCTGGGAAAGGCCGGTCCCAGAGCGCAACAGCCAACCCCTCTGACTTTATTTTTTGCAGTAACCAACAAAGCCAGCTCCAAAAAAATCCTAGCAGCCCAACACCGCAGATGATACGCGGAGTTTTTTCTGCAGGGTTGCAGAGAGCTGGAGAAGGACAAGCCCTTGTGCCATGCCAGGCTCTACCTGCAGCCAGGCTGGCACCAATGTTGCCAGAGGGGCTGAGCACCCCGCATCCGGGCATCGGGGCGGCAGCAGACTCGAGCCCTCCCCCTTTGCTTCCTCTCATCGTCCCCACACGGCAGCAGAAATAGAAGCGATATAAATGGCAGCCCTATAAATAAACCCAAAGCACAAGGCGGGGAGCTCGTCCCAGCCCAGCAATGGCCTCAGCCCACGCAAAGCCAGGGCTTGGTCTGCTTTCACCATCCCCTGGGGACCCCAAATGCCAGCTCCCTGCCCACGACGGGTCTCCCAGGTCCTGTCCTTTAAGTCAGAGCCGCGGCGGGAGCTCTGAGTCGCCCACTGAGCCTCAGCCACTGGTGCGGGCCACAGCCCAGCATGACGGCATCCCTGGGCGACGTCCCCACACCCTTGCCCAGCACCTCTTGACATAGCAGCAGGCACGGGACAATGCCCACCCCGGGCACCCTGCAGCAACCCAGGCCGCAGATTCCTGGGCAAAGCACGAGTAATGGCCAGGAGCCTCAGGCAGCGACTGGGAAGAGATGCCCCCATTCCCTGCAGCGTCCCCACTGCCCATCAACCATTATCCCCCGGTTGCATCCGAATGCTCACCTCATCAGCTGCCCATCCCGGTGTCCCCCAGCCCTGCCCCGCCCATCACTGCCCGCATTCCCCTGCCAAACCCCATCACATCGTGTGCTCCACGGGAACTCGGCCACCACGACGCCAGCTCCCACCACGGCTCCTCTCCGCCTCGGTGACCTCCACCAGCCGAGAGCAGGCAACGCAACCGGCAGCAAGCCCCGCACTGNGTCCCCACCGTCCCCGCCGTTACCGAGCACCCCCTTCGCGTGCCCACCCCGCGGCCGGGCCGGCGAGGTCGCTCGCAGGCAGTGGCACACGACAACCCCCCCCGCCCCGGGTGTAGCCCTGCTACAGCCACCAACCCCGCTCCCCCTTCCCCCCGGCCGTGACGGGCGGCCCCCCGGGCAGGCGTCGTGGCGCGGGGTGCGGAGGCGGCACTCACATGTCCCGGGAGAGGCGGGGGGCGAGGCGCGGGGCGAGAGCGGGCCTGGCTCGGTGCATCCCCTTTGTTCCACTCCCATGGACGGGGAGCAAGCGGGGAGTTCGTGCGGGCTCTTGGCAGCGCCCACCCCGGCTCTCTCCATGGAAACGCGGAGCCATGTGATTTCGGCAGGAAACCACGGCACCGCCAGCGCCAATGGCGGCTGCACGGCCGGCAGCGCCTCCCTCCCCGAGGACGCCGCCGCCCCCGCGCGGGGGGCCAGACCCC
>VZSC01015876.1:116908-134960 GCA_013398225.1 Steatornis caripensis
CCCCCGCGCGGGGGTCCCGACCCCGCCGGCCCTGCCCGCCCGCGCCTCCGCATGCCCCGGGGGGCTCCCCGCCCCGCTCTCAGGCAGCCCCCGCGGTGAGCTGGGCTCCGGGCTGCTTGCCCCTCCGGCCGGCACCCACGGCCTCGGCCCGCCAGGACAAACGGCCGGAGCCCCCCGTCCCCACGCAGCAAGGGCCCACGGCAGCGCCCCCCTCGGGCTTCAGCTCTCGCTGAAAGACCCCGAGAACGTTGCACAGCCCACGCACAGCATCTCTGGGCAGTGAAGCGACACGACCGAGGCCGTGCAGTCGGTCGGTGGCAGAAGCATCCTTGCTCCCAGTTCTGCGGTACCCAGCGCCCCACGCTGCCTTCACCCCCCACCTCCTGACCCCAACCGCGGGAAGCAGGAGCCGTGCTCAGCCCCTTGCAGAACGGCAAGTCCACGCTGGGACAGCAAAGCATGGGCACCGACCCACTCTCCCCATGCCCACCGGCCTCCAGCCTGCGCAGGCAAGGAGCAGAGGAGTGCTCCCAGCGCCCCAGGGGGCCAGCCCCCACTGCAGATGCAGGCTGCCACCCCGATGGATGCCGCGGTTACACGGTGCTGGCTTCCTCATGGAGCCCTGGATTGGGCCCTACCCTGCCAGTCCAGGTCCTAAAGCCTGACAGCTCTGAGCACCCCCACAGCTCTGGGTGGAGGGCAGGGAGGAAGCCACACTTCCCCAGCACCACGCCTGCTGCAGGGGATGCACCCTGCTCCTCTCCTTCCTCCCAAGCCCATCTTCCTCCTACCTGTCCTAGATCACATTGAATCGACCCAGTTTTAAACTGGATTGATACCTTTGTGGCTCCAGGGAGACAGCCTCCATTCAAGGATGAGACAACGCAGAGCTCCAGCCAGCCCTGCGATGCAAAGGCACTAATTAGACCCTCACCAGGTCCCAAAGCTCAGCAGAGTAGGGCAACATCAGTGACGAGGAAATCATTGCACCACTGCCGCTCTCCCAGGGCCACAGCGAGGAGTGGAGCGCTGCTGCCAAGGACGCTCGACGAGAACCAGGGCATCCCAGCTCCCAGCCCATCCCTTCAGGCTGGCCTGGTTACATGGAAGGAGAAGCTCTGCAAAGATGGAAGAGAGGACAGCAGGTTCCGCGGCCACCAGGGAGAAGCCCAAACAAAGGGCCAACAGGGACAGGCAGAGAGGACACGTGGATCCATCAAGCCAGCTGGTTGATCAGTCAACCTAGGTCCCAGCACCATGTGGTCCCTGTCCCACCAAGTGCCTGGCGTGGTCAATACCACCATGCCACAATGGCATCGCTTAATCCGGCATCCTGCGTGGATCAAGTTGGAGGCTGGCTCCCACCCACCCCGTGGATGGTGTCACCACCTTGCCCACCTCTAAAGGCTTTCCAAGAGCAGTCAGGTCTCGCTGCGTGGTCAGGGGGATGAGGTTAGCTGGGCAAAGGCAGGAAAGCCCTGCTAACACAGCTCAGCAGGTTGCGTGGACATTCAAAGTGCAAGTGGAGGTGCTTTGCTGAGCTCTCAGGACTTGCCCCATGAAGACACTGCTGAAATCCCCAACATGGCACCCCCTGAGGAAAATAGCAGGGGCAGCTGACCCCACGCAGCACTCAAGGGAAGCTCTCGGTGCACAGAGGTGCTTGGGTGCACAGAGTCACCCTCACCGAGCCCTTCCAGCAACACCAATTCTGGGTCAGCACTTTGGCCCACCAACGCACCATCTCTGCAGACTTTCTTGCCCACCCACCAGGCCTGCCGCTGCACCAGCAAGGCGGACACGGGGATTCAGTCTGCAACTGCAACTGGCATGGCGCGGCAAAGCAGGCGCTTGGGAGCATGCACCCATCCCTGCTCTGCATGGCTGCATCCAATCCTCCTCGTGCGGCCAGGCTGCAGGTGAGTGGCTGGCTTGGTGGGCTGCCTACTGCCCACCACGGCTCGTCTGGGCTCACCCACCCCAGTCGAAGACCACCATGCTGGTCCTACCCACTCCCTCGCAGCAAGGTGGGTCTTTGGATATGAGCATTGAGAATAGAATAGAATAGAATAGAATAGAATAGAATAGAATAGAATATTTTCACTTGGAACGGACCTACAATGATCATCGAGCCCAACTGCCTGACCACTTCAGGGCTGACCAAAAGTTAAAGTGTGTTGTTACGGGCATTGTCCAAATGCCTCTTAAACACTGCCAGGCTGGGGACATCGACCGCCTCTCCAGTAAGCCTGTTCCAGGGTTTGACCAACCTCTCGATAAAGACTTGGGGTGCCGGCAGGTGGACTGACCCACACTACCACATTTTTGCTCACCTATGCACCATGGTTGCAAGGTAAAACACCATTCCCATCTGCCAGCGGGATGGGGAGCAGCTGTATCACTCTGCAGACGTCAGGAGAGGGGACCGCAGCGAGGCTGGGGCTAACAGGGCTGCCCGCAGCACTCGTCCCCTCAGCCACGCGCCTTCCTGCCCTGCCAGGCTGGGCACGTTGAGCTAAACACTCCCTCTGCCAAGGCTCGGGCTGGCGCACCGCACGGGCTATTCTAGGTCGCTGGGAGCTTGCTTGGCGCAGACCAGTTTTGCAAACAAAAGCAAGGGAAGGCTCGATGCCCAAGTCTCTGCAGCACCCCCCTGCCTGCCTGCTCCCCAAAGCTCCACTCCTGCTTTGAAGGGGGGAATATGCCCACTGGCTGGCAGGGTTAACCTTCCCAGCATGGATATGGATACCATCAGCAGTCCCTGCTGGATCTGGGCAGCTGGGTGCTGGTGCGGGCAGGAGTCCCCGAGCGCAAGAGCACCCTGTCTGAGCACCAGCTGGCATTGCTCAGCACCTCCCAGCACAGCATCGCACCTTGCCAGAGCCTGGTGACCCAGGGCCACCCTAAGCACATTTCCCCTCCCCCTGCCAGCTTCAGCAACAGGCCATGCCAGCTGCCTGCCCCTGCCTGCTGCAATGCAGAGAACAGCTGGAGGCATTGGCGGACCCCCACGCCGCAGGTCTCTGCCCAAATTGCTCTTCTCGCTGCAGGCTGGGCCTGGAGCCATGTCTTCCTCTCCCCTCTCTCCGGAGGGCAGGAGGCCAGCCCTTGGCTCCAGGCCTGCCTCCCTCCACAGCCGCCCTGGAGCTGCTGCATGCTCAGCATTCCTGCTCAGCCTTGGAAAAGGCAGTAAGCGCAGAGCTTCAAGCCTCGCGCTGGGACAGCCACGAGTGCTGAGCACACCGGGAGCCTGGCCATGATCGCCAAGAGCAGCTGAGGTGCCTCTGCTCGGCACAGCCTGCCACCGTCCCTGCTGCACGCTTGTAGCTGAGCATCCCGGCATCCCAGCACTGGGCTCCTCATCTCTCCAGCTCATCATTTTTTGGGGATGCAACGTGGGAAGACGCTAAAGGAGCCAGGGAGGCGCTGGTGCAGCGTAAGCAACGTGGGCCACCGCTCCAGCTGACTCACTGGAGCCTTGGCCACGCTCAGGAACTGGCCGGTGGCGGGGAAAGGCTGTGCCAGCAGGTCCTCTGAGCTCTGCTGGAAACCCTTCCCCGGCGCGCTCTGGGCCAGCTCACAGCAGCAGCAGTCTGAGGCGCAGCCCCGACCCAGCCCGTCCCTCTCTGTGGCCTGTCCAAGCACTTTGCCTGCCCGCAGGGCTGGGAGAAGGGAGGTGAGGATGTCCCTGGAGCAGCCACAAACTTGCTCGGTGTCGGCCGGTGTTGGTTGCTGGTCAGCTCACCCAGACTCTCTGGCCAGCAAGCAGGCACCCAAGCCAGGGCTTTGCAGCAAAGCCAGAACATCCAGATTGTGACTGCACCGGCTTCAGCCCCAGCACGGGCCAAGGAGGGCAGAAGCTGCAGAAGGGCACCCTGGGCTAGTCCAGACTCACCGGCTGGCTGTCTCCTCTCCTAAGTCGCTCCTCCACACTCGGGAAGGTGGCAGGCAGCATGTCCAACCCCTACCCCGGCTCAGCTTGGGGGGCTGAATGTCCCCTGAGGACACATCACCTCCTGCACCCAGGCAGCTCTTCCTGACTCAGCACAGCAGGAACCATCTCACACACACCCCGGAGGAATCGCTCCAAAAGTATTCATGATTCACCAGATTCCTGCAGCCCCTCGGGGACTGTCCAACACCAAACAGGAAAGCTGAGGTCACGGGCAAGCCAAGCAACCAGCCCAGCTCAGCACACACAGCGGGCAGCAAGGAGGCTGGCACCGCCAGACCACGGTGCGGCATCAGCAGCCTGAGGATTCGCCATCGCACTGGGGAAAGCTCAGCCCATCGAGTCGGCCGCTGCAGGAATACCTTGCCCCAAAGCTGGCCCAGGCCAGGCACGCCGGTGCCGTAGGGGATTGTCATGGTTTAAAGCCGGGCTGGCTGTTAAATGGACAGGGATGTAAGAGGAAAAGGCAATTTGGAGCACGAGGTGCTTTGGCAGGGCTGAATTTGCAAAATTGGCAGGGCTGTTTGCAAATGCGTGCAAACACCGTCCTCCCCGAGCAGCACAGGGGACCCCATGTGTACCCTGATCTGCTCCACGGTGGTCCCGGGCACTGCCAAGGTGGGGTCCCTGTCCCCCCGTGAGCAGCACCCGCTGCACCCAAAAGCACAGAGCGGCTCTGTGCAGGGACAGCCAGCAGGCACCCACATTGGTCTCCCAGAGCAGGAAAGCATTCCCTGCAGCAAGCGCCATCCTTCAGCAAATGATCCCTCCCCTCCAAGGAAAACAACAAAGAAAACGTTGGGATGGGGATTAAGGAAATGAAACCGGCTGTGCAGGGTAAGCAAGGATAGGAAGTGCTGTAATCATCTCCTGTCCCCGCTGGCCTGCAGCTCTCCCAGCCCGGATCCCACAGCAAGGCACGTATAAACCCAAGGGGAAATCACGTGCTGGAGAGCGTGTCAGATAACCAGGGGGGTGTTCCGAGAGATCCCGGGTCCCCATGGGGACAGACGACCCTGAGCCTGGCACTTCCACGCTCACACCATCCCTGCAGAAAAGATGCAGAGACACCTCCTGACGCCACAAGCTGCACTCTGCTCCTGAAGCTGGCACCACGAGATGGCATCTCAGGAGCTTTGCCCTCATCCTGCTTATCTTCTGCCTGTCCCGAGCTGCTGGTCCAAATTGGTCCCTGTAGGAAAGCGGTGGCAGCCGAACAGCTAGGCCAGGGGTAAAACCGATTGCTAAAAGCTGCCGGTGGGGCAGGGGTAGCAGAGGGGGGACATGACAATAGCCCAGGCCCTGCCCCATCCTCCCCACCCAAGTGATAGTCTCCTAAGCCGTAGGATGGGGCGGGAGCAGACCGATTCTGGCTCTCTGCAAGCCAAGCCCCCTCTCACATGCCTCCAGCGCATGTGTTGATGCCACCAGCCCCGGGCCATGGCTCCAGCCGGTCTCCCCTGTATCTGCCACAAGCCCTGGCATGCAGGGGCCAGCTCTGTTTACATATGCGAGTTCCATATTCTCCTGTCAGGGATGAGTCAGGCTGCCCTCCAACACCCCACCGGGGCGGCAGTGTCAGGGCCCCCGGCGCTGCGTCACCAGCTAGCGTTTGCTGCCCGACCGGCACAAAGCCGGGGAATGGCTGGAAAGGGCTCGCACAGCCCTCCCTGCTTTCCATCCCGCTCGGAGCTGTCTGCAGCAGCACGGAAGGCGCTGGAGGCTGGAGCTCACTGCCAGGAAGCTCTCCCTGGCTTGGCTCCACCAGGCCGACTTCCTTCCCCTCCACCCCACAGGCATGTCGTGGCTCAGTGCGGGCTGGGTCAAGCCCTAAGCAAGCCCCCGGCCCCCTCCAGAGGGTCTAGCGTGGGTGGGATGGCCCAGGTGCTGCTGAGGAACCCCTATGTCTGCAAAGTCTTGGGGTGCTGGGGTGTCTCCCGGGGTGCCAGCTCACAGGAGAGAGGTGTTCCCTGGATTTGGGACCACCAGGCACAGACGGCGGAGCCCGAAGGAGAAGCCAGCCCTCTTTCCGCCTGTATATCGCCCAGAGATGCCGGGCTGGCGTGGGACTCACAGGTTGGTGAGATGGGTGCCAGCCGCACGCCACCACTCTGCCCATGCACAGCAGCGGTCTGTCCCCTCGAGAGGGTCCCCAGCCGAGCCGCAGTGAGGGCAGCATTGCTGGCCCTTCTTGGGGGGGACAACAGACACCCCCTGCATACCCTGTCCACAGCCAGCTCCCCCTGCCCTTCCACTGCTCCCAGCCCTTGCTTTCTGCTCCTTCTTCCCCACGTATCCCAGGGCCAGAAGAGCTCTCCTTTTCCGGAGAGAGGCCTTTTCCGTTTGCTTCCAACTTTCCCAGGGCTGGAAAAGAGCCTCGAGGCTCCTTTTTGGTTCCCCCCATCTGCGTCCCCCTCGCTGTGCCCGGCACTGGGAGTGGGCTGGCTCGGCGTGAGTACAATAACAAGAAGTGTGTTGGAGCTGTTGGGAAGGAGAGATGTTCCCGGATGGTATGCAGCCCTGACAGCACTGGCTCTGCTTTAAAGGGTAACTTTATCCTGTAATAACAAACAAGAGGAGCCAAGTTTCTCCCCAGCGTCACTTCCCTGGCTCCAAGGAGAGGGACACGGGGGGAGAGAGCTCATCAAAACGAGCTTGGATCCATGTTCTTGCCATCACTGGGTCTCAGTCCACTCCCCAGAGCCAACAAGGGGGGGAAGGATGCTCCGGGGAAGCAGGGCTGGGACCTGAGTGGGCATCCTGGCCACGTCACTCTGCGTCTCTGGCAAAGGCTGGGACACAACATTGCGGCTGGAGAGAATGGCGGGGGTACCCGCTGGTCTCCTGGGACATCCCTGAAGTCCCTGTGCCGCTCGCAGTGTTTGCACAGATGTGTTCAGGTGCCGACGGGCTGGGGACCAACAGGATGACTCCTCTAAGGAGCCCAGCCCTGCAGGGGAGCAGCAGGAAGGCTGCTGCAGCCTCGGCCGTGCCCCGGGCACCTTAACCCCATCTGCCATCCCTGCAGCCCCCCGTGCATGCTCACAGCACTGGACAGGCCCGCCAGCACCTCGACGCAGTGCCAGCTCCAGATGCAGCCTCCCTGGAACTTGTTCTGCAAGAGCTGGAAATTCAGGGCCAGCCGGTGTCTGCCCCTAAACCCCGGCAGGACCCTTCAGAACAGGGCTGTGTCCTATGGCCAAGGGCTCACTCTGGCAGCATCACCTCTTCTGCGGCCACTGCTGGGGGCAAAGGCATGGGCAGAAGCCCAGCTGTGGGAGGAAGGGCGAGCACCTCGCTGGGACCCATGCAGGCACACTCCTGTGCTGAGTTCAGGTGACAGTATGGCTTGTGCAGCTCCCAAACGGGTGGCATTGGGGTTTCTGGAAGATCCACGTGTGTGGCTGTGCCAGGGCCCCAAGGCACGGAGCAGGCTAGCCTGGGCAAACCGCTGGCTTATGCTGGGGGTGCACATGGGGCATGCAACAGGCAGGTCAACATATGTGGTATGTTTGCAGAAGAGCATGGAGCATCTCTGCATCACCCTGGCAGGCTCAGCGGCTGGGTGACCTACCTCTGCTCCCGCATGGACACCGATGACCGGGAAAGGCGTCCCGTGCTGGCCAGTGCTGGGGAGGACACAGCCCCAGCCTCTGCCGACAGGACACTGAGGTCCTCTCCCTGCCAGACGACAAGAAGGGAGGACAATTCAATAGAGTTCAGTTGCAGGAGAAGGTGGTGATGTGGAGAAGGTTGCTGAGATGTCTGTCTGGTCTCCACTTACCGAGGGAGTGGCTGGTGGCACCTCTGGAGACCCTGCGGTTCAGTTAAACCCCAGCTCTTCAAACGAAGCTGGTGAAGTGCTGCAGTTTTCTCCCTCAAGATGGATTTCCTCCAAACTGTTAGGTATTTCGGTTAAATCTGTGCAAAGCTGGTAAAGCTGCAGCCTCCATGGCCCCTGCCCCCAGCAGACCAGGGGGTGCTTCCAGAGGAAGCACCAGGCAGGATCCGACCAGCTAAAAGAGGGAAGAGAGAGCAAGGAGGGAATGATCAGCATCTAAAGCCTTCAGGATCTTCTCTCCACACTAAAACATGACAATGCTAGCACCCACCCTTTGCAAGAGTGGCTGTGGGAGATGACGTGGCTTGGGGAAACCTGCTGGGGGACACTGCTGGTCCCCAGTGAGGTAAAGCCTGCAGCAAGCTCCCAGTACCAATCCAAACCATCCTCCCAAGGCAGCTGTGGAGCTTCCTGGCTCTGGCTGACAGGAGCAGAGGGCAGCAGACCAGGCAGCAGTGGGTTAAAAGCTTGAGGTGGGACTTAGTGAGCTGCTTCCTCCTGGCTAACAATAATACTGCGGAGGGAGAAGGGATGAACTGGGCTCTGCAGGGCGGGATAGCGATGGAGAAATCCCGCAGAAACCCCACAACTGTGGTGGTGCCAGAGGAAGCCTCGGCACATTATCTCTGGCCCCACTCCGCTTCCTTGGCAGCCCTTGGGCTACGGGGACCGGGATGTGCTTCCTCCTGAGCTGCATTTCTCATGCACCCAGGCTGGGTCCCAGTATTTCGACGGCAGTCATGGGCCCCAGCACCCTCCCGGCATTACGCCCCGCAGAGAGCCATGGGTCTCCAGACAATCCAGCCTTCCCCGCATCAGTCTAGCCCACCGCTGGTGGCTCTGGGAAGGGTCACCTGGGGCTCTGAGCCACGAGACCGCAGTGCCACCCAGTACAGAAATGTCCCCACCGTGACCATCCTGCTGCCCGGTCCCCCCCTAACATGGACAGTGCCCACACCTTGGCAGAACGAAGAGCTGCTTTGGCTGGAAGAAGACTCCTGCCGAGGGGATCTCCAGGTCCTGGCTGAGGCCCCTGCAGTTCTGGTTGCCGCTGTTCCTGCTCCTTTCTCGGCCAGCGAAGGTCTGCTGCACCCGGAGCTGCTGCGACCGGCCACCCTGGCCACGCTGGCTGGTGTCCCAGCGCTTCCTCGTGCGCTGCCTGTTTGTGACCTGCCTCCTGCCTGCTGCTCCACCTCTGCAGCCGCCATCTGTGTCACAGGAGCAGCCCTTTTCCGTTCCCAGTCTCCTCTTTTGACCCTCTCCTCCTGGAGAGGGCTTTGACTTTCATGGGGGCTCTGCCTGCTGCCGTTTGCCCAACTTGCACATCAGAGGTTGCCTCTCAAAATGGGTCTTGCCCTGACCCTGGCAAGTCCTGCCAGAACTCCCCATGTCCCCCCCACTGCCGTCCTGACCCACGAACCTGCCTGACACCAGCTCCTGGTGAAACAAGTCTTTGCCAGTGGCTATTGGTCTGAAAATATGGGCCTTTCCCACCACTGAAGTCAGTTCCTGGAGCCTGGAGAACTGCTGGGCTCCCCGGAGCAGAGATACGTTTGTCCCCAGATGCTGCTATGGCTCCACAGGGGCTGGTGGAGGCAGCCTGAGCTGCTCTGCAGGACAACCTCCCCACCCACAGTCCCTGAAGTCCCCAGGCGTGTTCCCATGCCCGTGTGCAGCCCCAAGTGAAGGGTACCCGAGGGGCTGTCCAGATTTCCCTACTGCTGGACCCAGCAATGCTCTGGCCTGGTTGGTACCTGTCCCCCAGCTTCAGAATAGAGATGGATCAGCTGCTGAAAGCAGATAGATCCTACAACATCCTTGCTCTGTCTCAGCTTGCCCGTGCTCCTAGGAGCTGCTGGATGGTCAGGTGGAGCTGGCATTTCAAGTGTCTCCTGGGGCACTGTGCTGCAGCCCGCTGAGAGCGCTCAGGGCTGCACATTGCCATCACAGTGGGTGGGGGGGGGCGCTGAGGTCTGACACTGCCCAGAGCCCGGAGATAAGCCTGACACAAAGGGCAAAGCCAGCAAAAGGGAGCGAGCGAGGCAGGAAACATCAGGCAGGAGAGGAAACGGGGAGATTATCAGCTGCATTAGCACAAACATCCGGAACTCGTGCAAAGGAAAAGCACCACTTGGCAAGCATTTGAGCGGGGACACCTGCCCGTCTGGCCCCTCACTGAGGCTTCTTGAGGAACACATGTCCTGGAGAACCTTAAGGTGCTCAGGCATCCCTGGGCTCCAAGTTACCATGGCTGGCATGGTCCCTGGCATCTCAGCTCCAGCATGTGCCCCCTGGGATGAGCCTTGCCTTGCAGCGGGGAAGGATGGGCTCCTGGGGAGCAGCTAGCCTCGCTCGTCACACCAAAGCACTCACCAAGGGTGAGTCCCAGTTGCCGAGGGCCAAGCTGGGCCGTCCTGCCCCGATCTCCTGTTGGCTTGAAAAATGGGAGCGACTGACCTGCTGCCACTTGGCTCTGCACAACAATCAGCCTGCTGTCCCGGCACCCGAAGGAAAGACCACTGCACTGGGCTTCTGCAGGCCAATGCTCATGGTGCTGCAACGTCCAGCAGCCCCTCGAGGTTCACTCCCATCCCCAGCAGCTGGGCTTCTAGTAATGCCAGAGTGGACTTCACCTGCAGAGCTTTCCATTCCTCCTCCCACCAGCTTTGGCACGCAGGGCTACCCACGTGCCCGGTGACCTGCCCACACTGTGGTGTCCCAGTTCCCAGGGGGCCGGAGAAAGATGCTCACAGATTTCTCAGCCTCTTGCGCTCAGCCAAAACCCCGCTGCCACAGCACGTGGGCAACCATCATGTGTCACCAGCACTGCAGACCAGCAGACAACCTGATGGGGCTTGTCCCAGCTTTTGGCAGTCCCATTTCTCCCCGTGTTCCCAGGGGAGCACCTGCATCCATCTCGTGGGGCTGGCAATGATCAGGGGAGGGGTTATATGCTGCCTGCAAGCAGCAGTGGGATCCCTGGCATAGCCCATCTCCCAGGATCGAGCATGTGGCACAGAGCAGAAGGCAGAAACACGGAGAGCGACGAGCATGGAGCCAGCCCGCAGCGACTGGCCAGGCTTCAGCTGGCTTGTGTGGAGCAACTGGGGCAGGAGAACCTCTGCCAAGGGGCAGGAAGGGTGCTCGGCGGAGGCCTGGCCATGTCTCTGAGCCAGCGCTGGGCTGAGCACAGCCATACAGCTGCAGGATCAGGCCCTTCGCCCATGCTCCTGTCCCTCAACCATTCCTCACGAGGGATTTCTCTCCTGCCGCCGTTGCAGCCCTGACAAATGCCTGGGGAGGTGCCCAGGCGGGCACTGACTCCTCTGGCCACAGACACAAGCCAGGAAAGGAAAGAGCAAAGACGAGTGAGCATTCGCATGGGAAATGAGGTGGCTGGGAAGAGCCCAGATGGTTCAGAGCTTCCCCAAGGAAGCTGCAGCACTGCTCCCCATCCCCAGTGTGGCTCCGTTTGTTTGGGCACATGCTGAGCACGGGAGGAGAAAGCCAAGGCCAGTGTCTCCCTGCCAAGGAGCACCCACGCAGCAGTGGGTGCCTCATGCGGGTACGGCTCCCCTCAGCGGTGCTGGCAGCACCGTCTCCCGAGGGCCTCGGAAAGCACAGCACGGGCTTGGAAAATTGCACTTTGGAATGGGGAAGAGAGCGAGCTCCAAACAGCCTGGGGGCTTGGCTTCCTTCCGCACAGCCACGTAGTGGTTTGCATTAGCCCCACGCCAGGGATGGGGCAGCAGGGCCCCAGCTCCAGGGGAGAACTGGGACCCAGGCTGGACCCAGGTGTCCCAGCTCCTGTAATTGCTCCAGAAAGGACCTGCCCGTTCGTTATGGAAAGTACTTGTGCAATAAGGGACCCCCTCTCCATCTGTGGATGCTCCCAGCACCCCTGAACTTCACGGGGTCATCTTGCCTCTCTTCCTGTCCCTGGCTGGGCACCCGGGCTGCTTGGGACACCCCAAGAAGGGGGTACAAGGAGCCAGGGGTCCAAGCTCACAAGCGCTGGCAGCGCTGCTACCTCCAGCCCTGGCCAGCGGGTCCCCCAGCCCCGGCTGGCACCCAGGTTGCAGACGCTCCCTGCTGTCCCCTTTCCCAGCCTCTCAAAAGTCTCAGGTACCACGACACCACTGCCTTGGGAGGAACGGGAGCTGGTGAGGAAGAAAAACTCACTGGTGCCTGTGACTCAGCGGGCTGCGGGTGCCAGGGCTTGTATGGGCTTGTTGGGGCAGAGCTCGCCTCAGCGGGGCAGAGACGTGGCCCCAGCCCAGCAGACTGCCCCGATGCTCTGTCTGCCTGAGGGGGTGAACTGCAGCGTTTGTGCTCCTGTTGGGAACCGAGGGGACTCCTGTGCAGAGCAGTGCATGGCCTCAAGATTCCCAGCAAAGCTGATGCTGCCAGACAAGCCCCCATTCTGGGGGTGAGGTACAACCCCAGAAAAGGCCAGACCCAGAGGGACAGAGGGGCTTCAGTGGATCCTCCAGATGAGAAAGAGGAGGTGGCGGCCTCGGAGGGAAGGAGCAATGGGTTTGCTTCTTCTGCAAGCCAGGTTGCTCTGCCCACCCGAGACGAGGCATGGTTTTGAAGGAGCCTCGGCTCCTTTTCCTCATATCCCCCCCAAGGAGAAGCTCTTTCCAGAAATGCCAGAACCCTCCTGAGAAAACCCAGCGCCACCCCAAAGCCCTTTTCTTTGGGAGTGTTACTATCTCCTGGGCAAATTTACGCAGCCCAGGGCTGCCCAACCGACGCAGAAGCCCAGAGGTTCGCAGCCTCTCCATCCTGCAGTGCTGTTCCCATGCTGTGCTCCCCCATGGGACTGGGTTTCCCCCACCCAGGGGTACTGTGCCCACTTGGGGCTGGGCTGGGCTGGGAAGGGATGGCCTGGGATTGCAAAACTGGACAGTGGTGCTACCAGTCCTCCCATTCCAGCCCCAAGGGCTGCTCCCAAGGCCACTGTGTCCAGCACAAAGTCCCCCCAAGAAGTCTGCGGCAAAGTCAGCGTGCTTTGGGTGGAAGCAGGGCAGAAATTGGGCAGACCTGGGCACATTCAGCAGACAGGGAGGACAGCAGGGCTTTGGCCTGGTTACACACCCCCTGGGACCTCCCTTTGGCTCAGAGCAGCCGAAGGCAAGGCAGGCAGATTGCTTCAACGCCAGGTTATTTTTTGCAGGGCCAGCTCCAGGCCAGGGCAGAGGCAGTCTCAGCAGGGGCGCTGCAGCTGGGAGAAGGCACAGGTACTAATTGACTTTATTAGCAACGTGAAGGCAGAGGTCGCAGGCTGCCCTGCGCACCCAGTGGAGTCCCAGGTAGGTCCCTTGCAGACCACAGAGGGCTAAGCATCCCGGTGTTCCCAGGGCACCTGGACAGTCCCCTGGCACTGCAGGGTCCCTCGCAGGGACAGAGAGTGGTCACCAAGGAATAGCTTTACCCTCCCAGTTGAGCAGGGTCCCGCTGTGTTTCTCAGAGAGGATCGGCAGTACAGACAGCAGCCCCCGCACGCTCGTGTCCACTGTCAGGTCAGCCTGCAACAGACACAAGTGAGGAGCAGGACCGAGGCCCCACCGTGATTCCTGGCCACCCACTGGCACCCGGTCAGCTCGTGCACATCGGCAGCAAGGCTCCTTCTGCCCAGACCACGCAGGGAGCCACGGGAGGTGGGATGGGTCTGTTACGTGGGAGGACGGTTGGGTATCTGCATGCTCACTGATGGCTTGGACGGAGGTGGCTTGGGCTAGGAAGCCAGCTACAGGCTGAAACCAATAGGACGTGCAAAAGATCCCTGCTGCAAGTGGGATGCTACGTGCGGCTTTCTCGAAACTCCAGGGTTGCAGAGACCAGCCCCACCCCAAAACAGGGATCCTGCAGGATGAGGGGAGACCTCCTAGGCCTGCAGCTCTCCGAGGAAGGGGGTGCACGGTGGGACGGTGCTGCTCCTCTCCTCCCTGCTCTGTCAGATTCAGGTTCTCTGCACATCTTCGCACTGCCCAAAGCCTTTCCCCCTGTGAACAGGCCTCCCGCTCACCCTGGACACACGCTGATGCTATTTCCTGGGCAGTACCCACATATTCTGCAGTGGCCCAGCACAGACACAGGCAACTTGCAGACTGAGAAGCAACACATTTTTGCATGGATCCCTCCTCCCTAGAGCCGCCTCAGCCACCTGAGGCACCTCTCATGCCACTGCAAGTTCGCAGGCTTGGGATACACCCATGGGTTGCCTCCTCGACCCGCTCAGCTGGAACCCACCTCCTGGCTGCCCATGTCGGTTTTCACCCAGCCGGGGTGAAGTGCCACGCAGAGGATCCCAGCTTCCCTGTAGGTGAGAGCCTGGCACTTGGTGAGCATGTTGAGGGCAGCCTGGGGGAGGAAGAAGGCATCAGCCACGGGCAGTAGAAAGCTCCATGCACTAGGCTCCCCTCCCATCGCTGCCTCATGTCAAGGGAGAAAAACCAACGCCAGGTCTTCAAGAGATAGTGCGTGTCTGCCCTAGGTGGGCAGTGGCTGCGCATGGAGATGCCCCGGGAGCTTGGGCAGTGAACGGCACGGGTAAGTCCCTCCATCTCACAACTCAGGTGCTGCCTTGAAAAGGGACAGCTCTGACTCCCACTGAGCTCACGAGCACGGGCAGATCCCCAGTCTCCATACCTTGCTGCAGCGGTAGGAAATGACAGGCTTGAAGAAGGACTCAGGAGTTTTCTCGATGGACCCCATGACGGTGGAGATGTTGATGATGGCTGCCTTGCTGCAACTCAGTCCCTTTTCGGTGCTCTCCCGGGCAGCCTTCTTCAACAGCGGCAGGAACGTCTGGGGAGAAGCAACCTTGTGGCATGCCTGTGCCTTGAGCCAGCCCCACTTACAGCAACTGCAACCCAGCCTGCCTACAGCAGGAAGGGTGAGGAGGAACAGCAGGAAGCCGAGGGAGCCCGGGTGTTCTGCTGCAGTGGCCCTGCCTGCTCCCAGTTAGCCCAGCACAATGCAGCGGGGCTACAGAGGGCTTGGGCTGGAAGTGCAGCCCTAGCACTGCCCGCTCCCTCCTGCAGCTCTAGGAAACTTGCCAAAGCTCTCCGAGATCTCCATCGTGGCCACGGACAGCCTGGGCTACACCCAAGCTGGGCTAAATTCCCCCTCCGTGGTGAGCTCCATCCTCAGAGATTCCCATACCTGGCCCATCAGCATCGGCCCCACCGCATTGGTCTTGTACATCCTTATCATCTCTTCAGCGTCTACTGTCTCCAGCGACGCTGTCGGGTTGTAGATACCAGCGTTGTTTATTAGCAGGTTCAAGCCTGTGCCGTTCAGCTTCGCCTCCACGATCTTTGCTGCATCAGTAATAGCTGAGGGATCTGCAACATCTGCAGTGGAAGAGAACAGGGTTTGAGAGCCAGAGGGTCCACCCGGGGGCCAAGGGAGAAGAGGGAGGTTGAGATGCTGAGGAACAGCTACGCATCCCGACCTGCGTTGTCTTCCATCTGTGGGCACCAGATGGTGCTGTGCGACCAGCTCAGAGCACCCCGGCACACACAAGCCCCAACTCATCCCACAACTGCCTCCTTCGCCACGCACGGCGTACCCCCACTACCAGCAGCTGGCGGAACCTGCTGTGGGGCAGCCCACCAGGCAAAGCCACTCTGGGGACAGCCCCATGGTGGCAAAGCGCTGCTGTGACTCCCATGCCGTGACAGGCACCAGCAGTCACGGCTTCCAGTCAGCGGACAAAGTCCGTCCCTGAGGAAGTTCCGGGGAACCCAGGGCAGTCTCCGGGGGGATGGTCCCCACAGGAACTGCTGCGGGATGGCTCTGCAAGGTCCTACAGCTCTCGCCCAGCCTCTGGGCTGACCGCGCAGTGTTTCCACAGGAGCTGCCTTCCAGAAGGAGCCCTCCCGGTCTCGCCTGGGACTTGGGGTCAAGGCAGCTCAGTCGCACTCAGCTAGGGGAGCTGGAGCCTGCCCAGGATGGGTCTCCAGAACCTCCCAGTCCTGTGGCCATGGGGCAAGGAGGCTTCGGGGAACAAGGTACTGGGGCTGAGACAGGTCTGGAGAAGTGGGCTTTTGGCAGCAGGACTTGAAGCAGCTCTGAAGAACTGGATCCCCATGTAGAGCCTGAAAGCAGGGAGGGAGAGAAGGAGAAACAGGGCAAGTGTGGCTGGCAGCCACGAATTTACCAGCTCGGTGGCAGAGTACACCTACCCAGCTTCACAAGAACCAGGTTTGGCTGTTTGGATGCCAGATCTCTCAGCTCCTACAAAAAGAGACGTGGAGACAATCAGCACGAGGCAGAGGTGATGCCAAGTACGATCCCAAGGCACCAGCGATGGTCCACCCTGAGGGAAACATCTTCCAGATGTTACTCAGCACTTGCGAATGGCTGGACTGGGGACCTGCCTAGGCGCTCTGTGTTCTTCTGGGCTCCACAGAGCAATGCGTATGTGCTCAGAGCAACTGCAAGATACTATGACCACTCTCCCAAAGGCTGCTGGGCCTACACGCACGACCCAGCCAGAACCACAGCGAAGGATGACAGCAAACAGTGAGGGACCAGCTCACCCAGGAAATGATGCAAACTGGCCAGGGATATCGCCAGAAGTGTCTCCCAGAGGCTGCTGGAAGCGTGATGGGGGAGGAACCGCTGTGAGTGCCAGTATCAGACTTGACATGTGGGGAAGTCACATCTGGATCCCAACAGCCCAGCCCCAGGATCCACTCTGCTCTGGACACTACGTCTCACCCACTCAAGTGAAATGCACCACTTTGCACATTTTTATTGATTATTTTCACCAAACACGGAGGATTCAGAAGCCCTTTCCAAAAAGGAAACATTCAACCACACAGCTCCTAGCCGCTCTGTGCTCTGAGCGTTCTTCAACTACCGCAGTTTTTCGACAACAGAAACCAAACCACCACATGCAATGTGTCCAAAATGATTGCTTTTAGAACTAAAACCCTGTTATAAACAAGCCCACAGAGAATGCTATGGGAGAAATGCAAATTGATGGCTTCTTGTGAGGGGATCTGTCCTACCAACGTGGAGCGGGAGAGCTGCTGGCACTGGCTGTGGTCCACCTGCAGCTACCTCTGAGCTGCCCCAGCAGACACCACGTTCCCACCCTACCTCTGGGCACAGGAAATGATGGCAAATCCATCTAAACGGTTTGTGATGGCCAACAGATGTTTCTCCTTCCCTGTTTTGCCCAGCTGCTGGCCTCTACAGCCTCGCACCATGCCGGCACGAGTCCAGCCTCACCCACCTGCGGCGGATTGAGGCACGGACTTCAAAGCGGTGAAGTGATGAAATCACTTATTCTTTCAGCAAGCGCCCTTTATACATTCTTGTATCTTACCTTGCCAAGGTTAAACCAATCAGCAAAAGACCGAGCTCATGAGCCGCGCGTGCACCGTGAGTGATCGTGCTTTTCATTGGACCTGTTCGCCCCACTTCAGTCCCTTGGCCAATCCCTTTGCCGCTTCGGCCTCGGACCCGTTAGCCCCACTTCAGTCCTTCGGCCAATCCCTCTGCCGCTTCGGCCTCGTGGTCTCCTGCTACCAGGCGGCCCTGCGGGTCCTACGGGCTCATCCCGCTGCCAGGCAGCCCTTGGTCTTCCTCTTATCTCTTCCTTTTGCATACTTGCAGTTTCAGCACATTACGAGAGAACAAGACTCGTTTATTCTTCCCATGGTTTCTTGCCGACCAGGGCCAGAAGGTCGGCCGAGCTAGAGGTTTCTAACTCTAGCTGCAGCCCATCTTCTGCCACACCCACCCTAACACCCGATCTGGGCACAAAGGGGCAGGAGGAACAGTGGGGCACCAGCCTGACGGAAGGTCACGCTGCCCTTGGTTTCCTGTGGTCATGGACTTCAGCAGCAACACCCTAAAGACACTGCCCTCACCCTACCACGCCTGGACAAGGCTTAAGGAAGCATCCTCTGGTTGAGAGCAATGTGCACGGACCACCCTGGGGGGAAACCGCCTCCGCTCCAGTCCTGCGAAAAGTCCTCTGATCCCATCATCGCCCGACTCCAGCAAGTTGTGGGGGGAAGAACAGGGCAAAAATAAGAGACTTGAGCTAGCTTTGACCCAGCCAACTTGGGCACCAGCAGGAGCTGGGCACCCCTGGACTGGCAGCAGGGTGGGTTCTCACTGCACCGGGATCCCTCCCAAGCCAGAATAATGCTGGCAGCGAGCACACGAAGAGCATCTCAAGGACTTCCTAAAGTGCGAGCCCTGCACGCAGCCAAGCTGCGAGAAGATGCAGC
>VZSC01015877.1:0-36514 GCA_013398225.1 Steatornis caripensis
TGTGTGTGTGTGTGAGGGGGGAGGTGTGAGTTATCTAGCAATATGATTTTATTCTGGATTTTACCTACTTGCTCCCCCCTCCCTCCTTATTTTCCGAGGGGGAAGGCGAAGCAACCCAACCCCACTGTACTCTTATTTTATTTTAGAGAAATCTCGGGCTTGTCACTTGGAAGGTCTGGGGCTTTTCTGAAAGGGTTAAAAAAAGGAAAAACAAATGCAACCCAGTAAATAAATACATACATATATGCATGTGTAAAATATAAATAAATCCCTGTGTGCGGAAAGTGCTGCTCTCTGAGGGAGGACTGGATGCCTCCCTAGTGCTGTTGCCGCAGCTCCTGTAGAGTTTTGCTGCTCATTGCAAAGTCACAAGAGGAGGGGAGGAGAGAGGGAGTTTGTGGATGGGGAGGGGGACTCTCCAGGCAAATTGGGATCCTGACGTCATGGCTGACAACATTAACCCCTGCTGGCTTGCAGAGCGGATATTTTTTTTCTTTTTTGCCCAGGGAGGTGAAACCAGGAGAGAGGATGAGAATGGTGATGGCATTTTGGCAAGAGGGGGATGTGACAGGACAAGAGTGGCTCAACTGCAAGCACTGACAGTTGCTGTGGTTGCTTGAAATGGTGTGATCAGCAAAGGCTCAGCTTCCTTCAGCCACAGAGATAAAAAAGGTGATTTACTGATACTCTCTCCATGCCACAGGGCAGAGTGGCCTGGCAGCCTCCTCCTGGGGAGCTGTGGAAGATCTGAAGCCTCTGGTGGGGCTGGAGTCTTCCCCAAGCAGGGAAGCCTAGCTCAGCAGAGATACTCAGCTTTCCCTAGAGGTTGCTGTGTTATGGGTACAATACAGTTTGTGGGAACAGGGAGCCTGAACTTCCAGAAATGCTGCTGAGGATCAGCTCCTGGTGCTGTGGCTTTGCCTGCTGAAATGGTAACAGCCATTGAAATCTTCAGTCACAATCTCCTGTGCATCAGCTTCTGATATTTATCTTTAAAAAGTAATATAATCAAGGAGGTCTACATCAGGCATGCAGTAATGTATTTCCATGAAGTGTTTACTCTAGGAAAAAGAAGAGATCCTGCAGCACTTTGAATGCAGAGCAGAAGCCGTGGCCCCCTTGAAGGAGGAAATCTCCAAGCTCTTGTGCCAGGACTGTCCCAGATGCCATCTCTTCTGTACCTGCCTGGCAGCTCAGAGCAGAACCTCCAAGCAGGTAAGTTCTCCCCTCCCCTGGTGCTGGCTGACACTTGCGTGTGAATGGTGTCCAAAACCATCTGGGCCAAGAGGGCAGAGCAGATGTGTCACTGCGTCTGGACAGGATGAGGTCCAAAATGCCTCTGAAGGGGCATAGTGGCTGTCAGGCAGCACCATCATCCTGCCCTTCCCTGCAGGGAGGTCTGCCCCAGCTCCAGCTGGGCAAATCCTTGGCTCTGGCATTCATAATGTTCCTTTCCCTCATGCTTGCCATGGCTCTTCGAGGTTTCCTCGTCAGAGGCACACCACAGATCACATACTCTGCATCTCCTTCTCCCAAAACAAGGGATGGAGAGTGACCATTTTGAAGAGCTTCCCTGTTGCAGACCAGACTGACCTGTTGTGATGCAGAGACATCAAAACAAGGAAAAGCTAGGTTGTGTGACGTGTTGTCCTGGCGTTATAGCCTGGGCCATCTACCCTGTTGCTCCTGTCACAGCAGGGAGGTCCTGGGGGCAGCCAGCATGCGAGGCTTGTGGGAAAGGGAGGGCTCCAGAAAGATTTTGCGTCTACAATGAGGCTGTGCTAGAACAGGAGGTGAAAAAGTCTTTACACCTGCTGCTGAGGCAGGTGGAAAATGATCTCTGCTTGGTTTAGAGCCTGGACCACCCCTGCTCCTCCAGACCTCTGTGAGTTAAGCTCAGAGCAGTGGTCTCCTGCTGTGTTTTCTCTCAGGCCAAAGCAGATAAGCGGCACTTGTCACATGCCAGCGAATATGTCTGCACATGGGGAGTCAGGAGCCGCACACTACCCACAGGCTTTCGCCACAGACCACTCATTGCGGCCTCCCAGGCTGCAGTTGGACACAGGGACTCAACCATGACATCCAGCTATGCCTGGTGCTATTTAGCCGCTTTGTACGCCAAAGCAAGAACTGCCTGTCTGCCTAGGCTGTCACTGCTGGGCTGGCTGCTGTGCCGAGGGTGTATGCTCTTGGGATGTACCCATGCTCCGACATGCCCTGGTGTCAGGGGCAGTACATGCTTTGTCAGCTCCCCCAGAAGATTGTGGCTCCCTGATTGCTGTGACTGGGAGGGTTCACCTTTGCGAAATGGCTGTGCAGAGATGGGTTAAAGCAATAGGGTTTCCCCATGCGCCTGTTGAAGAAGAGGAACCAGTACAGCAGATCTTGGCTGTGCTTGGTCAGGCTCAGCCCCAACTTGAAGAGGAGCTGGTCTCACCATTTCCACAAGGCAGTTTGTCTCCAGTATGGTCACTTGTGTCTCACCCGGTGTGCCTGGCTCCACAGTGCAGGGCACAGCCAGCCGTGGCACGGATATGCCAGGGTTCCATGAGACCTCCGCATACGCACATCTACCACCCTGAGCCCCAAGCTTGGGATGAGGTGCCCTTGCTCCCCTCGGGTGCTGGCTGTTGTTTAGGTATGGTATTTACCTCATGCCAGCGCACAGGTCTCCTGGCAGTATCATGTTTCTGAAGCAGCTATTCTGAATTAAGCTGCCGGGTACTGGGGGGAGCTCTTGGGGAGATGAGAAGCATTTGCCTCTGCCAAGGCTCTGGGCACCAGAGTCTCCATTTAGCCCCTCCTGGGCCCTTCCACTCCTCCCTTTTCCAGCCCCTTAGCACTGCTCTCTCCCACCAGCTGTGATTGATTGCATGTAACTGGCAAAAAGGTAAGTGGAAAGCAAATGTCAGATGCATACATGAAGAGGAAAAATTATACTCACAAATGGTGACATTTGTGCTTGCAAGTTCACCCAGTCGGGAGCAGAAACTGTGTCACATGAATTATCTGACCATTCAGCCACAACGGGAAACTCTGGAAAACTGATTGCTTAGCAGTGAATGCATTCAAAGAAGCTGTTGTGTGCTCTTGAATAATCTACCTGAAGCCATGTTCATGAATAAAGGACTGCTTTGGAATTAGTCACCCATCTCTGCTGAGTCTCATTAAGGCTGATGCACATTGTTATGTGATGATGCTCACTGAGTTGTTTGATTCTCGCCCTCTGGAAGATGGGCATCCTTGAGCCCTTCCTGAAACCCCAAATGCTGGGTCTTCCTCCCCTGCTGGGGGCTGTCTGCTCTCCAGTGAGAGCCCAGCAGTGGAAATTTCTAAAATTCATATTCTGAGTCCAAAAAGAGCAGTGAGAGGCTGCTGGAGATGATGTGCTGTGGCTGTAATCACCCTGAAGAGGCCATGGAGGATTGTGTTCATGGCCATTTGCTGTCCTCCACTATTAAATCATTCATTTTCATTCCTCTCTTACTTGTTACTGTGCTGCAAGCTCTATACTCTAACCTCCCTTCTTATCCTGTGGCCACCAATGACTCCAAGTCGCAGTCAGTGTGATGGTGTTATGCCAAAAGCCTCTACAGATCATGGCTTATGGTCTGCAGCCACCAGAGACAGTGCAATTCCCTTTTTTTTCTTCTTTTTCTTTTCTCTTTTTCTATTTTTTTCTTTTTTTCCCCCGTGGTGTCTAACAGTTGAACACTTGCTGGGTGTTCGTCCGTGTGCTACCTCCATCTTTGGGTTCATGGCACAGGAGAGGAGGATCAGTACTTCCTGAGAGGTTTGCATAAGTAAAGCAGTGAGGCAATGAATCAGATTGTCTCTACCTTTTAGCAAAAACAAGGAAAGAGAGGGAGACTGAGATTTGCCAGCGCCAAGGCATACATTAGAACTCTTCTCCAAGCATGCAGATGCACTCAGCAAATGGATTCTGAGTAGATATTTCAGTAGAAAGTATCAAACATCAGGAAATACCATAATTAGAACTAGCGCTAGGGAGCATTCAAAATAGAGCTCCACCAGTACCACTTAGCTGTGTCACCTCCCGCCCTGAGGAAGTGTCATGTGTCCCTCTCACAGCAGGAGGGAACGAGGAGCTCTTTCCCTTGCCATCACGATTATCACGTAAAGTGCTGCTTTTCCCAAGCACTTGCCATCAAGGTGGAAAATCTTCTCAGTCCCCCCTGACCACCGGCAGGATGGCTGGCTCTTCTGTTAAACCAACAACTCCCAGCAGAAGATGGTTGTTCTTCTAAAGCAGAAAAAGGACAAGAGAAGAGAAAGCAAAACAAACCAGGCACTAAACCATAATTGCTAATGTAGTAAAAGTTCTGCAACAAGGGAGAAAATATTCAGCCTCAGAACTGGCATTCCTATGTGGAAGGTGGAAAATGTCCTGAAAATAAATGAAGTGTACCTCATGAGGTGGAAACAGAGCAGGGCAGAGGCAAGGGAAGCTTTCCACCCAGTGCAGCACACAGCCTTTGCTGCAGCTGCGTCCAGGACTCAACTCACCAAGCCAGAGACCCTTTGCAATTCCATTTCTAAATTCCAGCAAGAAAGGTTTTCCCTGAAGCTATCCTGCAGGATAAATGCTCCATCAGCAATTACAGGGTCACCTAATCATCCTCAGACATTGGCAAGTGAAGACCACAAGTCACCGCCCCATGTACTGATGGGGCTGACAGCCACCAGCAACTGCTTGGACAGCTGGCACTGTCGTTTCGGCAAATGTGTGTTCTCTAACTCACAAATCATTCCTAATGTATTAGCCTGTGAGCCCCTCTGCTTGGACACACCGTATGCTAGACATTAGGTATTCCTGAGGAAATATCCCAAAGACATAGCGTGTACACAGGGTTCCCCATCTTTGCCGAGTTACTTTGCAAGAGAGCGCAGACTTCTCCAGAGCAAGTAGAAATGTTGACCGTTTTTAGGAACCATGAATTGGTAAACTGGTAAACAGAGCTTTGTACACAGTCGTGTGTCTATCTGCTCTGTGCTCAAACCTCTTTAACCAGAGGATGGAAACTGTGGAAAGAAGGGACAAAGGATTCTCCATGGAGATGGGTTCGTGCACCAGCTCCTATTTGAGTCTGTATTTTAGCTTACGAGGCTGCAGACAGTCTAGTTTGGGATTTCCTTCTACTTGAAAAATGGTACAGCCAAGTGAAGGTCCTTCGATTACAAGATTGCAGAAGTGCTATGATAGCTGTGGTTGTTGAGGTTTATCTCCCATGTCTACGATGAAATAACAGCCCTATGCATGCCAGTCTCTCCATGACAGCTTTCTCCTGCCATACACAGACAACCTGCAGGTTGACAGTGACACCATGCTGAGCCTGTGGCACAGCGACAATCTGTTCCAGCCATACCTGAAGGGTGATGACGGGAGAGGCAGGTGAATCGGGTCTGCAGGGCAGCCCTAGGGCTGACATGCAGCCATAGTGGGGCTGTGGTACTCCGGGAGGTGTGAATTCGTTCCTGCAAGCATGTTGAGAGTTGTAAAGCCTTAGTCTTCTTGTGAATGCATGTATGGCTGTATGTCCCCTGGCTACTGGCTGCCACAGAGATCAGGGCCAGCTCCTTGGTGGTGTCAGCCTGCCTGGCCCTGCTTATTGCAGTGACGTCTCATCAACTTATCCCGCTTGCACATCTCGCCTCAGGGCTGTAAACACAAACTCCTGATCTGTGGCAAAGGCCTGCTCAGGTTTGAGCTTAGCACATAAAAGGCCTCAAGTTTATTTTCTCTTTGCATTTCCACTATGGTGGTTAGGAGTGGCAGCGATGCCCTTTGGGACTGGCATTTCTGATTGTATTAGGACTGGCAGTGTGAAGGGCCCAAGGCAAGGAAAAGGCCCTTCAGCCCCTGAAGACAGTTAAGAAGTGCCAAAAAATGCCTCCCTGCTCGCTACTGTTAAAGATGGGGATCTGCTCTGACACAGAGTGTGTATGTTGGGCCCATGTCTCCATGCGGCATCCCTGTTTCAGAGGGTGTAGCACCTCTCACTCCTAGGGATGCTCCTTCCCATTTATGCCAGTAGAGGAGCTCCCTTCTAAGCCAAAGCTCCTGGTCTGGGTCATGGTGTTCCAACAAAAAGTGCTGGAAGCAGCAGTGATACAGATTGTAATGCTCTAGCTAAAAAATTCCACTCCTGACCACCCACATGATGGTGAGGATAGTTTCAGCTCCTCTTTCTCCCTGTATCCCTGCAGCTCTTCTGCTCTGAGGAGGGCCAGGCCTCAACACCATCACCCAGGAAGCAAGAGGAGCTGAGAAACCAAGTTGCTGGTCTCCACTGGCCACAGGGACAATGTGTTCCCAGAGCAGGTTCCACCTGGAGCTGTCTCCTCCCAAAGCCCTGCAGCATCCACCACCTGCGCTGAGGGGCCACAGCAAATGTGATAAAAGAGATCGTCCCTGTACACCACGGGGCACCTGTGCTTGATTTCCCCATTAGCCTCAGGAAGGTCAAGCCCATGTCTCCTGTGTTGCAGACTTGTAGGAGAGAGCGAGTCCTTGTTTATCTTCTATCACATGACAAAGTCATGGTGGTGTCCTCCACAGGCAATGCCCTGGTGTTTGGAGACAGCTAGGGCTTTCTCCCATGACTTTGCTGCTCAGCAGGGGCTGGTTGGGTCACCAGCTCAGGGCTTGCTTTCAGACAGAGCCCCCAAGGAGAGGCCATGCACAGGGGCTTGTAGGGGTCACCTAGGCAGAGTCACACTCTGGACAATGGCAGGGAAAGATGGCCAGTGATGTCATGGGTAGAAGGCAATGTCAAGTGATGATGTCATGAGGGGAACATAGAAGGTCCCTGAGTAAGCACACTGCTGAAGGCAGCATCCCAAAGACTTGTGAGCTGCAGAGAGAGAGGTGAATGCATGAAGTCCCCAGGCTGTGACACCAGTGAAGGGCACTGCTGACACACATCAAGGTGCCCATCTGGGCTTTCTACTCTGAGCAGAGGTCAAAGATAGAACATAAAACTGCATTCAAAGTTTCCAAGGCTGAATGCAGAAGAAACAGCCTTACTCCTTTGTTCATGATAAATTCCTGGTTTTATTTTTCAGGTGGGAAATTGAGGCAGATACTAGCTTAATTACCTGCCTACAATGCACAATATCAGTCTTCTAAAATTCCTTCTTCCTTTTTCACTATTAGAGTATTCTCTTTGTAGAAGATTTAAAAGCTCTGGACCTTTGTAAGATGACATTTGAGATTAACAGGGGGGAAAAAAAGTAAGAAAGATAAGTTTTCCCTGAGCTGATGGTTTAAATGGAGAGCCAGAACGTTGTCTGTCCAGGGCAGCTCTGTAAGGGAGCAAGAACCCAGGAAAGCACAGCCAGAGCAATGCCACGTTGCAAGAGCATCTCATCCCCAAACAAAATGGACTTGTGCAGTCAAAAAGGCCAAGGTTAGTTCTTTGGGCCTTTCAGTCACTAGGATATTTCAGCTTACTGAAATTTGAGAGTTTTTTAATACATAGTTCCAGTTCAGAATGAAAAGTTAACACTTCTGGTGATCAGATGTACAAAATACTTCAGTAAGGTAGGAGAGACAGGTGCCATGCCCATGTCCTAGGAAAGGCTCTGATTTTGTTTTGAGCTACAGAGACCAGGCATGGGTGATTATTTATATGAGGAGCGCAAAACTTGGTGGGAAAACCTCCCTCTGTGTCAGGTGGCACCAATCCCAATGACCATTCCCTCCAAAGAGATTTACACCACAGTTGCCCTCCTTGAGGGAAGGCATGCGCATTCCTGTGTCCCGGTGCCCAGAGCATTTAGCACATAGTACATCCTGCAGACAGGGCCATGGACACTATGACAGCAGAAAGTCCTGCAACGCAGCACTGTCAGCCTACAGCTTTCTGGTGCCACACCATGCTGGGAAGCTGCTTTGATCAGTTGTTTCTCTGGAGCAGACCGGGACCCCCTTAATCATGCGCTGGATCGAGAGGTTCCCACTGGTAGCACAAATGCCCCATTCCCAGTTGGGAGCTCTCTGACTTCCCAAATCTGGTCTCTCTCAGTTTTGACTGGACACCTAAGCCAACTAGCAGGCTTGTTTCTGTGATGAAGACAGTATGAATCTAGATTTTAGTGTGGTAATGCAGGAGGAGACACCTGAAATGTGCTTCCTGAAGGCATATGCTGCTTTGGGAAAGGCATGTGTCCTCTAGGACTCCTCCTGCCTGGGACGGAGTATTTGCAATATGTTCTCACTGGGAACGTCATGTGTGGTGCTTGTTAACTCAGCATTTTGTGTGAGATAATATTCATGTGTGCTTTGCCATGATGTTTAACCACTGCAGTTGTTGCAAAGGGCTTTGGCTGACAGCTCTAAAACAGGTGGCTGAGAGCTGAGTGACTTATGACCTGAAAAGGGTGATAATTGTGCAGAAATTTGCTCTCAGGAGTGTTATATAGCTGTCATGAAATGCAATTTGTACATTCTATGATGGAAGACAGAGAGACATGTGTCTTGCTCTTGAAACAGGTCTGACAGTCCATCAGCCTGCTGACAAAAGTAAGCTTGGGTCATGCCTCAACTTCTGAAGTCATTTTAACATTCACTCTGTAGATGTGAAAACAAAACTCCTGTGCAAGTATGCAGAGTACCAATCTAAAGCCTGTGGACTGCCAGTCCTGTGAGGCTGAAGGTGGGGCATTTGTTAAACAAATCCCTGTGGGAGAGAAGGATCACGTCAGTATTTCCTACCACACCCAAGTGTCTGGCTTCCAGCCGCTTGTAGGGCTGTGCCCGGAACGAAGCAATCGCTGCCGTAAAACAAAACTCATTGTGGCACTTTCCAGGTGCAAAACTGGCAGATGGGAAGATAAAGGGAGGACTGTGCGTTAAGCATGCCTCCCCCTTGGAAAACAAAACAACAGAGATGGGCTCTGTGTTCCCTCTTACACTGATAAGAAACAGCCTTGATCTAAACCAGTGTAACAGAAAACACAGCGCTGGTCCCACAGATTGGCAGAAGACTTGCTGCCCATCCCTTGTGACTGCAGCGTGAGAGGTGGGTGTCAAACATAAGCAAGCTGCACAGGAGGGACAAGGAAACCACGACTGGTCCCAGCAGGAGTTACAGGTGTCTCCTCTCTGCCTTCACAACCCCACTCTGTCCCAGCTTTCCTCCTCCAGGCAGAGCAGCACCCCAGCAAATCCAGAGGCCAACAGTGACTGCTGAAGATCCCTCACTATCTCAGATCTGCCAGTCCCCATGTCTGTGAAGTCCCTCTTTGGAGGAACAGGAGAAAAATCCCCTGTACATAGTTTATTTTGGAGCTTGGGAGTGAAATCCGTGTGATGCTGTGTTGCCTGGCAACAGGCTGGGAGTGATGGAGCACAGAGCAAGTCTTCTCCAGGGTTGTGCTGGAGAGGAGCATCTCCAGCCATGGTGCTGCGCATGTGCGCATGTGCGCATGTAGCAGAGTTAAGAAGAATGTGCTTCAGCAGAGGAGGACATGTCTTGGGCAAAGGCACAGACACAAGAATTTGAGAAGAACCAAGAGGGAGATGAAGGTCTAAGTGAGGGTAGGGGAAAAGAGAGAAGTCAGAGAGGGAGAAAGGAAAAGGGAGCTCAGGGAAGACGTCTGGGCGCTTGCTGAGCTGCAAGGGCTCTTGACTGTCACCTCACAGGGACAGCTGAAGTGTCTCTTCAGATGTGTCCTAGCTTTGACCCAAAGAACTGCATGAAAATGCATTTTTCCTCTAAGCATCAGTAGTGTTTCTTCATCTCTAAGCGATTCACATCCTGCTGCCCTCATAACCCCCAGAGACTTCAGACAGGTTTCAAAGTTGATTGGACTGATTTGGGGTAATGGACTTTTGTTCTGAGCAAGGAGCATCCACACAAGGCTTAACCAGGAATCACAACTTTCAGACAAAGCCCCAAAAGGATGCCACTCTCAGTTCAGCTGTCACGAAGGGACCACACATGGGCTGAGTGGTCAGGTTTGGCCAGCACAGAGGGTGTGAGTCTAATCTTCGTTTCCTTTACTTTTAACTGATTGGAAACAAAAACTGAAGAAAGGAAGGGAGGGAGGAAGGGAAGAATAGGGTAAACTGACAAGGAAAGCAATTTGTTTCCATCCATACTAAAAGCTTTTGGCCTGGTTAATCCCTCTCAAAGCCACAGGCCTTCCTGCAGCTCTGTCCTCTCATTTGCATCCACAACAACTTTTGGGGATCCCTTTCACCACATTAACATGCAGACCAGAGGGTACTCCCTGCCTGGAGCCGAGCTATGGCTCAGGGAAGGATGGCAGGGATAGGGTACAGCCAACCCTCAGGGAAGATCCCTTGGGAAGGCCACCGTGTCAACTGAAGTGACACTCAGTCCTTTCTCACCAGGAAATCCCACCCTGTTGGTAGGTAGGTCACTCATTCACCACTGCCGATCCTTCCCCGGGGAATATCTGTACTCCCCCTTACCTGGAGCACAGCACCATGAGTCCTGGCTGCAGACCTCTGCCCCAGTCATCCCAAAGAAATTTTTTTGAATGCTGTTTTGTCCCATGCATGGCGTTTCCCCACCTCCCTCTGCTTGCATTTCAGCTGTCAGCACTGTCAGGCAGGAGCCTGACAGCTCAGCCCTCCACATCAGTCCCCTGATGCCACACAAGACTGCCCCTGTACAGAACACATTACAAAAAGGATGTCAGCTGTCCCTTTCACCACCCTCTGGCTTTCCCTTTTGCTTTTTTAGAGTAACCACACTATCTCACAGTGTCCTCAGGAGGAGGCATTCATCCATGTTGCCTCTGGGACACGTAAAACAAGGTATCTTGTTCACGCTTATACAGTGAAGGAGTAGTAGGGTTGCGATAGGCTGTGGTTTCCCCATGCTCAGCTCTAGAGTCTTAATAATTAAGATAAACCTTTTAGCTCAGTTCTTTCCATCTTGATGCTTTTCCACCCTGCCTGGCTGAAAACAGCATTGTAACAGGACTTCAGCCTGGCAGGAAATCCCAAATCCAGCAGTTGATTTATCCCAATTTGGAAAGATGAGCAAAAATACTTTTTCTAAGTAGAGATGCTTCTGAGATGTTCGGGGTGAAGTTTTGTTTTAGCTGTACCTTTCTTGTAATTTCTAATATGAGGCAATACTAAATTTAAACTGATAAGGACTGCAACACTTATCAGAACAAAGTCTATTACAATCTTCTATCATGAGTATTGAGGAAAAAAAATCAATCTCTCTCCACAGAACATTTCCATTTTGTACCATAAGTGTTTTCTGAGAAAATTAATCTATTGCTTTCTCTTTAAAAATTAAAGTTCAGCACAGCGCCCAAGAGCATAAATCACGACAGCATCCCTTGGGACTGGTGCTCGCAGGGTGAAGCAGCTGTGAGACCAGGATGTGCACTGGTCACACTGAGTTTTCCTGTGTCAGCTGTGTTGCTAACCACGTCTGTCCTTGCCGTAGCCTGAGCTTCATGAGGAAAAGAAATTTTTTTTAAGAGCCGTACTCAGAAAATTTGACAGAGAGGAGGGTTACAGCATGTTCCCAGTGCAGGGTGGAGAGTAGCTATGAATCCTTTCTCAGCCATCTTCATACTGAACTGCTGTCCCTATCACTCCACTGCCTTTTTCTCAGGCAGAAAAGTTTTCTCGGGAAGAGCTGTCTATAATTGAAGCAGCACTAAAACATCTGATTTTCCATCAGCCAACACTTCCTGCTGCACCTAGCACCAGCCTAAAGTGAGTGCAAAGATATAACACTTTAGTAGCACGTTACATTTGCTTTATGCTGGTGCTAGTAACTGCAGAAGGTAGTAGAAAGTGAGTTGAAGCTAGCACAAGAGTTTTTGGAAAGCTACTGACATAAATTCAGGCCATATCTCACATGTACTGTGAACTGAGGCATGGATATAGGGGTGCAAGCTTTCTCGATGCACAGCCATTTTTTCTTCACCAGGGTGCTTCAAATTATTTCCATTCAGTTTCCAAAGTGCTGTTTTCTGTGCTCACCAAATCCACTGAGGGGAAATGTTTCCATCTAAGGAAAATCCATAGGGAAAATTAACTTTTCCAAGGAAACTGCAGGGAGGCAAGAGAACAAAGCAGCTGGAAGGGGAAGTATTAAACATTTCTGCAATGCTGCTCGGTACAAACCTCCTCTGTGAGGGAAAGGCAGTTTCCTCTATGAATGGGAAACAGGAACGGCCACAGCACTCAGCCTTCTTATGGGAAGTGAAGGCAGGGGCTTGCAGGGAGGAGCAGCAGCCCAGGCCAGCAGGACCTCTGGGCTGGGCTGTCCTGGGACCCAGCAAACCCTGGCTGGGTCAGTGGTGGGTGCCAACACTGGGGTCTCGCTGGCCTCTGCCACTCTCCTGTAGGCTGCTGTTTGACCCTGAACTCCCAGTTCCTGGAAACGTCATCCTTCTTTTTGCTTTCTTTGGAGTTTCTGGCCAAATGAGGGCTAATTTGCAAATAAGGCAAACCAAAAGGCTGTAGGAGGTGACCTGAGGCTAGGCTAAAAAACAGGTATGGTGTGGTCACACATTTGGCTGCTCATGATTTTCCAAAGCCAGCAGCTAGCCATATTGGGCTTGCAGATATCAGTGATGCATTTTGTTTTGTTTCTTTAATTGAATAAAAGTAAATCCCACTGCTGGCTTCCCTGGGGGCCCCAGTTGAAGTGTACTGCAAAGCCTAAATAATGCACAGCTCAAGCTAAATCCACACCTTCACATCTTCTTGCACCCTCTTCAAAGGAGGACACAGCACAACACTGCCTATACTGAAGTGAGATGACCTGTATTTCTGCTATCCCCTTCCTTCAGTCTCTGTTAGCCAGAGCAGGGGTCACTTTCCTTCCACAAATGGAGTGGACAAAGCACTTTGTAGACATTACCACAAGGGATAGACTTCAGAGGCAAGCCCAGGAGCAAAGACAGAGCTGGATGCCTGTGTTCCCAGGGAACCTGCACCTAGGGTGCCTCAGCCAGCAACCTTCCAAGAGAAGCGGCAGCTTCCCAGCCTGCTTCACAGCACATCATCTCAGCTTCTGGATGTGAAGTTGTTTTCCAGACCACCAACATAACAATTCTTTCATGAACTGTTCCCCGGTTCTGCAGAGAAAATTGAACCAAGTTGGTGATGCCCAGAGATTTAGTAATAGAAACACTGGTTACAAGAGAGCTCTGGAAATCACCTAATCCAACCTCCAGTCACACTGCAAGCCATCCATCTGCACCTTGTAACCAGTAGGCAAAGTAAGGGACACTCCTGATCCAAGGGGATTCTTGTTTTTCTAGTCTCAGGTAAATGCTGGTTGGCATGCCATTACTTTCTCTTCCAACACAAGCCCTGCACCCCTTCACCGCATTGCCATGCTGACACTTTCCTCCCTCTCCCCAGGGAGAGAAGGGAGGACAGCGTGGTGTGATCTTGGGGCCAAGCAGCAGATCCACTGCTTCTCTGACCCTGGAGTCAACCAACACTCTGGGGGAGGCTGTTATCAACTGGTGGTGACACTCACATTTACATCCACAACTCTTCCACAAGCATCTTCACCCCGGAGGAAAGAAGCAAATCTCATCAAACTTTTTCTTCTTTGTTTCCTGACTAGCTCTGCAGGACATCTGCCTGGGAAGCCAGTGCTCTAAACATGCTCTAAAAGAAACCATGCTGGCACTGGGCTGGGCAGCCTGGCTCTGTGGTGCCTCTGCTCTTCTTCCAGCAGATGAGGAGAGGACAGTGTAGAAATAAGCAGGCAGAGGCCCTACAGCCCGGCCTGATCCATGAGTTCCCTCCAGCCCTGCATGCTCCCCTGCAGCGTTAGCGAGGGCAAAAAGACAGCGAGGTGTTGTGGGGAGTGGAAGACCTGTTTGCTTTATTATATCTAATTCACAGTGGAAGCACAGGGATCAGGGGAAGACTGCTTTTCATGCTAAGATGTCCTGATGAAGTCAAGCACTGACAATGACATCTTAAAGGGGATGACAAGGGGTAAATAATTTCCTAGCGCTGGAAGTTCTGGGAAAAAATTACCAAAAAATTACTCTGGTTAGGTGTCAGCATCAGCCAGGCACATGCATGTCCCTCCATCACTAGCCCATAGCCCCCAGGAAAACGGAGCATTCCCTCACTACACAGGGGATGACAGCCTCTGTTGACATGGCAGTGTGGGATGCTGCGGTGGGGATGGCCAGGCAGGAGTTTGCAATCAGCAGGACCGGGAAATATTTGATAGATTGAAAAAACACCAACTACATGCACTCTCCCTCTCTCATTCACTCACTCACTCCACCTTGTGCTACCAAGTTGAATAACGATGTTATTGTGGCGGGAGAAAAACAGCATCATCTGTGTTCCGGCTGTCGGAGGGAGGGGAGAGAGAGGGTTTAACCACTTTTCTTCTTGATATCCCCAAATTTTCTTCCCAACGTCTGTCCCTCGGGATGTAAAGCCAAGCAGTGACAGGGACCTGGGGTGCAAGCAGGAGACTCAGGCTCTGTTTGTGCCATGATACCCCACAAATCTCATTACCTCTCTGGACTGCTTTACTCTCCCCAATACAGGATGAAGATTGTGACTCTGAATTACTTTTTTTAAAAAAATGGTTCAAGATCCTGGGCTTTTCAAGCATTAGGTAATCCTTATTCACTGTTAGAAATCATGCAGAGTGTTCCCTAAGGAACAGAGAGGAGTGAAGAGGTAGAGGGATTAAAAAAGCAGGTTTGTTTGCACAGCCAAAACGTACACTGATTCCACACAGGATCTCTGAGATGTTGGAGAAGACACCAAGACTGCCTGCACAAATGGTAATTGCAGCAGTCCCTGTTCCCACTCTGGAAGTGACCTCCCAACCCAAAGGGGTTTTTCCATGTACTCCCAGCAGGCAGGCATGTGTTACCCTCACGCACATAATTTGGGACAGTGTGACACACAACACAGTTTCACAGAGTTTTGGCTAATGCCAGGCTAAATATTCTGCTGCTTTTTGTCTTGGTATGTCAAGGGGATGTTTCGGTCTGGTTCTGGGGTCTCTCTGGCCAGGACTGCAGATTAGCCCAGGCTGCACTTCAGGTCTCTTGCAATGGTTCATTGAGGTTTCCTTCCAGTCTCTAGGCAGCATCCAGCTCTGCAACAGCTTTCTGAGACTTATACTTTATACCAACACTTTGTGTGCTGCACCTTGTCAAACCACAGACAACAGCATAAAGCAAGATGTGATGAGAAGAAAAGTCACCTGTGACACCTAAAAATGCCCAGCCATCAGGACACCTACACCTGGAGAGTTTTGCAGTGTGCCCAGGTGGCCAAGAAGACCAATAGCATCCTGGCTTGTATCACAAATAGTGTGGCCAGCAGGGCTAGGGAAGTGATTGTCCCCCTGTACTCAGCACTGGTGAGGCCGCACCTCGAATACTGTGTTCTGTTTTGGGCCCCTCACTACAAGAAAGACATTGTGGTACTGGAGCATGTCCAAAGCGGGGCAACAAAGCTGCTGAAGATTCTGGAGCGCAAGTCTTACAAGGAGAGACTGAGGGAAGTGGGGTTGTTTAGCCTGGAGAAAAGAAGGCTGAGGGGAGACCTTATCGGTCTCTACAGCTACCTGAAAGGAGGCTGTAGAGAGGCGGGTCTCGGTCTCTTCTCCCAAGTAACAAGTGATAAGATGAGACGAGATGGCATCGAGTTGTGCCGGGGGAGGGGGTTATATTGGATATTAGGAAAAAATTCTTCACCAAAAGGGTTATCAAGCATCAGAACAGGCTTCCAAGGAAGTGGTTGAGTCATCATCTCAGGAGGTATTTAAAAGACATGTAGATGTGGTGCTTAGGGACATGGTTTAGCGGTGGACTTCGCAGTGCTAGGTTAACAGTTGGACTCGATGATCTTAAAGGTCTTTTCCAAAGTAAATGATTCTATGATTCTGTGCTGCTGCACCTGTGTCAGGGCCCTGAGTGCACCACCAGGCCCCACCTGCCCAACCTGGGATGTCCACTGACACCCACCCATCTATTGGGCCACAACTCCATTTAAATTTAGGCCTACAGAACTGCCCATTGCTTTGGGCTGTGCTGTAGCTGTCTCTTGATGTGACTCTTAGAGGGCCCTCACACATCTTTTGCAGCCTTGTCTCTAGGTGGACTCCCTGAATCTGATCTCTTGCCTTGCCATGCCTTGTATGGGAGCCTGCCCTACCATGTTTAGGTTCAGCTGGGCTGCACCCTGGTTGGTAAGGGCATTGCCTGTGCTATGGCCATCTTTGTCTCCTGGTTTGCTCCTCCTCATGGAGCAGCCCTGCTCTTGCAGCACCCAGTGGAGGCAGCTCTCTGAGGACCCTCCTGTAGCTCATATCCAAGGAGGAAGGCAGACAGCAGATGCACTCCTGGAAAGAAGGTACCAATTGAGTTCCCCCAGCTGCAATTTCTCTTGCAATACTTCCCAGTTGGGCAGAACCTTCCATAAGACTGTGCAGAGTAGTTTCTGTTCCTAAGCAGCTCTCACGGTAATAAGTGAAGAAGATCTTTCCCTTGGCAAGAGGGACAAGAAGAAAAGGAGTGTCCCAAGGTGACTCAGGGTGTCTGTGTCGGACATCAGTGTTTTGTCACTAAAATACAACTTGGACTTAAGGTGGGGTTTTAGGCTGTAATATTTCATACTCAGACATAGTTGAGCATGATCCTGAATAGGTGCGTAGACAGTTGTGTCATTTTTTCACAAGTGGGAAAAGGCAGAAAGCCTGGACAGGGGGAAGCATGCAGCCCAGGTCCAAATCTCCTGGCCTGCCTTGCTTGCACCTTCAGCGCATACAGGAGCACAACAGCTTTGCAAGGCTAGTTGGTGTCTGTGTATCTGCTCCTTTGTGGACCAACAGGAGCCCAGTGTGGCTGTGGGCTTGGGGAGGCGTCTTGGTGCCAGCAGCAGATGGAGATGTGTTGGCTCTCACCAGGGACTGAGCTTTTGAATCCCTTCCCCATTGCTCTGCTAGCACAGCAACCTCTCCGTCTGCATCTTGCAGACAGGCTGAGCACAAACCCCAGCAGATTTCATGAAGACAGGTTGTGTGGTTTTGTGTGAGTTCTTACCCCTGGTGCAGAACATCCAGCGATGGCAGAGGAAGGAATCCTACCTCTCTGGAGGGGAACAGAGGGGGATGGGGCCGCTGTTTTCCTGTAACTCTACCACATATAGAGGGAAGAGAAATCCACTCCAGCAGCTCGTCACTGCGCCAGAACCAATAGCGGGTGGCAGAGGGAATCCCTTTGCAGGGGGAAGCACTGCTAAGCCCAGCCAGCTGCTGACAGGGATCCTCTACAGAGCCCCAGTGAGCAGCATCCTACCTCCCCCCCTCATCCTCCCTGGAGGAGCCTTTTGAGTTTCTACTCTCCTCTGTTCTTTTGCTCCCCCAGCACAGCCACCTCCCTCTCCTGCATTTCTTCTGCCTCGCTCCACACTGCTCTGCAGCTTTCTCCGCTCAAAATAATTTCTGCTCAGGGAATTCCTCTCCCTCCCTCTCTGCTCTTCTGCAGTATTTCTCCCTGGCCTTTACCCTAGGAGATACAGTTGAGCGTTAGCCCAAACATCATCTCTCACTGATGATCTGTAGCAGACTAGATGACTTTAAAGCCCTCCTGTAAAAACATCTTCTTGCATAACCAGGGCATTAGAGAGGAAGGCTTTGCTCTCCAGGTGGGGTGTTTGCTGAGGAATTATTCTAAGCACTGATTATCTTAGCAAAGTACTGTGTTCACCCAGGGCACTCCCAGCTTGAGCAGGAACAAAATCTGAGCCTGGGAGCAGCAGCTGTAACACTGCTGCCAGCATCCTACTCCTCTCCAGCCACAGGGAGGTGCCAGCCTCCAGGAGCAAACCATGCTCACCTGCAATACTACAGAGAGCTTCTGTATCCACCCCACAGACTGCAGTAAAATCATCTGCATTTAATCACCTGCAGATCACAATCAGCATATTTACTGATTGGTAAGCGTTGTGTTTCTCTGGGACAGGTTGGGCGTGGTTCATCCTCACAGTAGAGCTGTGGGGAAGAGTGCTCTGGATCTTGGTGAGGGACTCAATGTCAGCAGTGTAATCAGATGCCCTCAGAGGCAGGGGTCTAAGGCATTACAGAGAATGGGGTTGGGTTTTTTTCAGTCTCTGACCTAATTAAGTACTGTTTCTTACTTCTGCCTTTTATTTTTGCCTTCTTCCTTCTGCAGTGAGTTGCTGAGTTTTATGATTCCTCTGCAAATTGTTGAGGGGACCTGAGAAATTACTGTCCCATAGCAAATGTGTTAGGTTTTGCTCATTGAGCTGAATCTAATGCTTGGTGAACCCTAAAGGCAGAATGGTTGCCAGGGTGCTGTGTATGCTGTAATGTGTGTGTATGTGCTGCAGCTGCTGATCAGAAATTTGGCAAGGTAAGAGAAGGAAGCTGCGTGTATAACCTTTCTTTTAAAATACTATAACAGTCTAACACAAGCTTGTGATGGGGTAGAGTAGCTATTTTTAGCAAAATGCTTCAGGTGAGTTGAAACTTCCCCCTTTGTTGCCTGTGTCTTCAAAGCACTTCTTTCAGCCTGAAGAAACAAGGTTAATAAGCATCCATTGCTTTTCAGGTCTCCTGGCAGTGAGTCTACAGTCTCTTAGATGCTGCTGCAAATTTAGGCATGGTGCTTCAGCTGTAGCCTGCACTGCTCTGTGTCACAGTGCTAGATAATAAAATGATGTGATATAAAATTATTGTGGATATAAGAAAGCTGGCAGACCCTATGTGGTCTTTCCCTGAAAATGGGCTGGGATGTATTAGCAGTTACTCTTCAAGGTTTCTGTGGAGAATGACCTCAATTAGCTTAACATATTGTGAAGAAAGGTGATGCTAAAGCTGTAGCTGCCATGAAGACTTGAGCTGTGGCAGGTGAGCTGGGAGGCTAGTAGCCTTATGCCTTTCACAGTGGTATGCCCTCACCCAGCTAGGATCATGCACAGAGAGGGCTGAGGGTGCCATCCGCCTAGCTGGTGCTCTAAGATGAGGAGGAAAACTGGGCTGGTAAATGGCCATGATCTTAAATGCATTAGGTAATACTGAGGATTGTTTGTTTCTTCTCTAAAAGATACTTCCCCCCAGGTGACTGGCAAAGCTGGCTCACTAAGGAGAGCAGTCCTATCTAACCCAGTTTTATACCTTGTGCTTAATGTAATGAATCTCCTCACTTTTTCCAAAGATCTTCGCTTACAACAAGATCCCTTGGCACCCTTTTTAAAAAAGAAGCCTTGCTGACATGTCTTTATTGGGCTGCTCTTAAACCTGGCACAAATAAGCAGCACAGATAAGAGCTGTCATGCAGTTTACATTCAGTTAGTAAATATTAATGCTGACTTCAGCGTGAATGGTGTGTTCCTATGTTGTTGGCAGTCAGCTAGCCTACTATAAGAAATGGCTTAGAGTGCCTCAGCTTTTGATAAGAATTCAAAACGGTTTGAGATCTTGGAGTTTGAGGCCAGAAGGCATAATTTGTTAAGTTGTTCTGTCTTGAGTGTCCTGAAGTTTCAGCTGGTTAACACTCCTCAGTTGATGAGCCAAATAACTTTAGGTGGATAAAGGCAGAGTAGGTGTTTGGCAAGGCCAGCTCGTTAGAATGGTTGTATTTTGATCTGCAGACCTCTTGTAAACAGAAACGCTTATGCAACTAGATAGACAAGGAATGCAGTTGCAGGGAATGCAATACTTAATTACCCTTGCCATTAAAAATGTCGGGTTTGTGACTTTTTTCTTTGCTAATTTCAAACTCTGAAGGTCACTTTTCTTTCTGATAGAACTTTGTCATATTTTAGGCCCAGCCGTCAACAAAGCGCCACATGGCCACTCCCTCACTCTTCCTCCCCATTCTGCCAGGGGGAGATGTAAGGAAAACCTGGTGGGTCAAGACAAGGACAGGGAGGGTTCACTCACCAGACTCAACTTGGGGAAAAAATTCAATTTAAGCAGCCATTAATCAAAATGGAGTAGGATAAGGAGATACAAAAGCCAGATCTTACAAACGCCTTTCCCTCCCCCCCCCCCCACCCCCCCCCATCCTCCTGGCTCGAATCCCCTCACTCCTGATGTCTCTCCCTCCTCCCCCCTCAGCAGCGCAGGGGGACCGGGGAATGGGGGGTGCAGTCAGTTCACCAGAGATTGTCTCTGCCGCTCCTTCCTCCTCAGGCGGGGAGGGCTCCTCACATGCCGCCCCTGCTCCAGCTAGGGGTCCCTCCCACAGCAGACCTCATGAACCCCTCTGACGGGAGTCCTTCCCAGGTGGTGCAGTCCCTCAGGAACGCACCGACCCAGCACGCGCTGCCCACACAGTCACGGTCTGCTTTGGGAGCAGGCACCTCCCCTGGTGTGGGGTCCTCCAAGGGCTGCAGGTCCCTCTCTGCTCCTCCGTGGTCCCCCACAGGCTGCAGGTCCAACTCTGCCTTGCCGGGTCCTTCACGGGCTACTCCACTGCGGTCCTCTGTGGGCTGCAGGGGCACAGCCTGCCCTGTCCCCATGGGCTGTGGGGGAATCTCTGCTCCGACGGCCACCTCCCCCCTCCTTCCTCACTGACTCCAGGTGTCTGCATAGGTGTTTCCCTCACATCCCACTCCTCCGCAGGTGTCAACTGCTGTTTCTTTGTCCTGTCCCCTTCTTAAACACATTATCGCAGAGGAGCATCTATCGTCCCCAAACGCCCGGCCTTAGCCTGAGCCAGGGCTGACTTGGAGCGGGGGGAGGTTCCAGCAGCTTCTCACAGGGGTTACCCACCCATGAAGGCCCTTCGCCTGCTATCAAAGCCCGGCCACGCAGACCCAACACAAACTAAGGCAAGCAAGTCTTGTTTCTCATGGTCTTCCCCCTTGTCCGTTGCTAAACTAAATCAGCTTTCTGCTGAATTTAGTGCTTTCATGATGGTAAGCACCTGTGGTCTCCTAACATTGGTGCAAGGTTTGGGAGTTGCTTAGCTGGGAGAGCAGGTCTATAACTCATGGGAGTGTTTATTTGGCATTTAAGCTCTCCTTGCTGGTAGCTGATAAGGATGTCCTGTCTTGGACTCAAGTCCAAAGGATTACAAATTATCCTGTGGAAGACTTAGGGTGAATGCCAAGCAGTCTGTGCTGTCAGTGTGACGGGATATTACAAATGCTGCTTAGCCTCACTCCAAGACTCTGTCTGTGCCTAATGGGTCAGGTAAGTGCAAAGGGGCTGAGGAAATTTGTGGCTAAAGCCCTAACTGGAGGGCAGATGCTGACACTCAAGGCTGCCACAGAAGCAGGTCCTGACCAGTACCAAACCTGTGCCCTGTTTGCCATGTCTCCGCTTGAGGCTGCTAGGGAGGTGTCAACAGTTTCTTGGCCCCACTTTGCAACACAACTCCGTCATTAAGTTCTGTATCTGCAGAAACCAGTGTTACTTGGACCCAAGCGAAAACTCACTGAACAAAAAAAAAAAAAAAAAAAAAGGCGAGGCTTGGCTGGTGAGACATTGTATTGTGACACTTCCCATGAAAACACATATAATGAAGGCAATTTATGCACCTCTATCATACCTGGTAATGTATATGCAAATTTAACACAGGAGAAATTGCCTGCTCCATGGCAATTGAGGGCTGTTTGGCAAAGTAGGCACTCTGCCATCAAATGAAGAGATCAGCTATGCTTCCTGGAGCCAGCAAGCCTCTGTTATATTTAACCCAGCAGTTTTCACACTAGGAGAGTAAGTACACTCTTTATATCTCATTCTGTGCTGGGTGCCATGTTGCACTGCAATTGTGACAGAGGTGATATGTTCCCCATTAACACTTTTACAGGCTGCTTAGCACATTTGAGGCTCCTAGAGGGTAGGGGAGAGGAGAGGGAGGCAAAAACAACTGCAGAGCTTGGAGCTTCTGGTCCTGGCTCATAACCAAGCGCTCCTCCCTTCCCTAACTGGCTTTCTGACCTCCTTTCAGACCCGCAGGCAAAGAGTTGAGTTCACTCTTGGATGGTAGGAGTGGGTGAAGAAACTAAGCAAATGGAGGAAGAGGTGCAATGTCCCCATCTAAGAAGTCTGGGACAGCTCTGGAGGCTGAAGAAGTGCTGTCCTGTCCCTTGCAGGGCTTTGCTTTGACCAGGGTGGCCACCATGTTCTCTCAAGCCACCTAGTTCAGACTAGGAGTAACCTTGGCAGACCAAGACCAAATGAGAGCAAGCTGAGCAGAGAAACTCTAAGCTCTGTGATTGCTTTCCTGTCCTCACTCTCCCTCACCCCCCTGGAAAGTGCTGCTCCACTAGTGTGGTGCCCTGTGCTTAGCAGGCTTGGGATGGCACTGCTCCTCTAGGAAGTGTTTGAGCTCTGCTCAGGTGCTGTTTTCCAAAGAGCAGAAAGACATGAGGGATGTGATGCCTCAGCCTCGAAGAGAGGGTTTTCCAGGCTTGGTGCTGAGTGCTGGAGCAGGGAAAGGAGATCAGCTAAGGCATGGGGTTGCTGAATCCCCTTCTCACACCAGAGGTGAGTTGTCCCCTCAGGCAGGGCTGAGATGCACTGCTGTAACAGCATAGGCAAAGGGGACCTCAAATGTCACGCTGCTCATTATTTCTCTATACCCTGGGGGAAGGTGTAGCATCCCAATTCTTCAGTTAACATTAATCAACACCCCTTCTCCTCATGGAGAGAGCCATGAGCAGAAGCTGACAGGGGAGCAGGAGCAGAGCTGGAGTGTGGAGAATGGCTGCTGTGGCTGCACCAGGGGCACTGAGCAGTGCGGGGCAGGGGCTTCTCAGCCTGCTGCCCTATCCCTGGGGCAGGCAGGCAGTGAGGAAGTCCTGACTGTTGCAAGATTTCTACAGAGCTATTAATTTCGCTTGCCATCCCTGACAGAATGCAGAGCCACCCTTGCAGTTACCTCCTGCCGTGCAAAGGGTCAAGGCTTTCTTGTCTCTCCTGCCTGTCTCAGTCCCATGGGATACCTGACATGAACAGCTCTGTTTACACATGTGCATGCAGAGCTCAAAATGCTTTACAGGAGCAGGCTTATAGCATCAGACCCTTTTAAAAAATAGGGGAAACTGAGGCATGCTATTATAGCAACATGTCCAATATGCTATCAAGTCTGGCAGTCAGGAGTATAGATCTTGCCAGTTTTCCCCCATCCTAAGCAGGGTTAGGGTGGTAGTAGTTTTATAAGCAGAGTGTTTTTAGAACAGGGTTGGGAGAGTACCTGGGGGTTAAACTTGTCACCTGTATAGCAAAGGCAGTATGTGTGCCTGCTGAGGCCTAAAAAGGGGTGCGTACGCAAAGGTGGAGAAGCACGATAGCAGGGTTTGGAAATTACCGTAAACAGGAGGCTGGCCAGATGCATGTTGCAAAGGACAGCATGTGTCCTGACTGTTAGAGAATAGCTATCTGAGAAATGGGATTTGGGGCATAGGGTGGAAAAATGGGGAATGCTGGCAGCTTCATTTCAGGTTAATGAAAATATGATTAACAGTTGTAATTAACTGACGAATTGGTGGCTAGTTCTCTGCCCCCTCCTGATGATTTATGAGGTGCAGAGACTGCCTGTGTCCATGGTTTCTGCTTATAGCAGCACTCTGCAGCATATCAAACTTTCTGCCTCTAACTCAGACCTAGAGGGGGCTTCTGTGGCTGTTGCTGCCGAGATGGGTGTGTGGAGCTCCGCTGCACCCCAGGCTTGCTGACCCTGATCCCATCCCTCCCTGGCTGGAAGGTTTAATAGCAGGAAAGGGAGTGCTGAGGCAGGAATTGAGAGGGAATGTTGATCTGTGACAGAGCAGCTGCTCAACAGCAAGGCTGAGACACGCAGCCTTGAGTGCAGCTCGCTGAGTGCTGGGTGCTAAGATGATCAGGCACCTTGGTGAGACAGCATTTCCTGATGTCAGGGGCTGCCTAAAGATCTTACTGTGAGCCCTAGAATTGTAACACATGCCAAGCCTCAGGGGCCAGAGGGGCTTGGGCTGTGCTCATAGGTTGGAGCTGATGTCCCAGGTTCACACTGTGGGCTGGGCTGGCTGAGTTTTTGTAAGTGATTCCCTCCTCAGCAAGTCTTCCAGTCTCTCTTCCTCATCCCCCCAGTGCTAAGATTGTAATTCCTGAGGGAGGTGTGACCCAGCACATGCGGGTAGCATCTCAACAGCCACAAAGTGCTGAACTGATGCTGCTGCACCATCTGCTGAATTAGTGCCCCTCTCCTTTTGGTGGCACGTTCGCGGCAAGGTCACTACTGCAAAGTACCGAGACTGATCCTCCCTGTCTCTGTCTTGCCCAGGCAATGGTTTATGGACTGTATAAAACAGGAATAAAAGAATCCATGGAGCTGAACTTACCAATTTAAAAATCTAGGAAAACTTGTACAAATACGTGAGAGCAATACTAGAGGAAGGCACTGTATGCATAAACTCCTAATATGAGTAGGGCAACTGCATGGGTGACAGGGAAACAACTTTGGGTTTTTCCCAACATGAGCATTCATTCCTACAATGAAGACAGACAGCACTTCTGGTGCGTGTGCCCAAGGCAGATCAGAAACTGGTGCTCTGTCCCATCTGAATAGCTACTGCTTTCTCTGGAGCAATTGTTAAGGATGTGCTTTTTGCTGTAGAGGGGAAGAACAGGGCAGGTGAGCTATATTTTGTCTGATTGCATATGCATGATATAAAAAAAGTGACTATCCATTTCTCTAAGGATACCTGATGAGCATTAAAAATACAATTGCAAGAACAATCAGGTCAGACTTCAAACAAGTGCAGTGAAGCAGATCTTTTGAAGAAACAGATACCTTGTTATGTCGTACTTTGTCTGAACAGTTCTTATGAGTTATCTTTCTCTTAGAGATCAAACCAAGATTTTTCAACCCACTTGCCCACAAGCTGTGAGTAGCCAAGGAGTTCTAATGGGAAAGAAAAGCAAACCCCATGGTTTTATGGGGCCTCTCCTGAGCTCATAGCAGTGCATGGCAGGTGCGTTCTTTCAGAGAGGGCCTGTGCCTCTGTGGTGGGTGCAGACACAGGGTTAGGACCACAGTGGGTTGGTTGGGGGGTACTACCCTGAGGGCAGTTAACTGACTTATACTGCAATGGGCCCTGCTGCCTGCTTGGCAGGGAGAGTTTGAAGGAGAGGCATGAGCCTGTTGCAGTGAGCTCATGGTATGTTTGCAGTAGCATAAGCTGGCAAATGCTTAGTGCTAAGTTGCTGTCTGGGCATGATTGAGAGCTGCAGGGATGAAGCTTCTTTGTGCTGAAGGTCTTTCTTCCAGCAAAGCCAGGGTTAGAGGTGCTGCCAGCTATCTGTAGGGTGTTAACACAGGTGCGGGAAGACTGAATTTCCCTAGCCCTCAAAAACAACGCCAATGATTTCTTAGGTGTCCAACTAGGACAGTTGTGTAGGCAGGGAACTTGTGCCGATCTGCAGTTGCTGGGTAGGGTGTTAGGACCCTGGCTTTGCTCCTTACCTCGCTGGGTAGGTTTACAGCTAGAGACTGCCCTATCTGGGGCAGTAAAGCTTGTAGTTCAAACCCTAACTACAGAAAAGCAGAGACTTGAAGAGACAACTATCCATAGCTCAGCTTGTAGAGGAAAAAAAGAGTCCAGATACACAAAAATGCCATCTTACATTCACTTTACCTGCAAATACACATTCATATATTACTGGGATGCGAGTGCTTGAATAAGCTTCAGTTTAAAATGGAAGTTCATCTGACAAAGCAGAGGTCTCCCATGGACATGTCCACTTACCAGAAGTGCACTGGTTGACCTGAATGGCAGGGACACGTGTCTGCAGGTGACAGTAGATTTTCTTAGTATGTGAACAAGTGAGCCTAGCAAAGACACTCTGGGAACCACATGTTAAGGGCTGCTAGAAGTGCTGTGTAAAAGCAGGGTGGGGAAGCCTCCTGAGAAGACGAGACTGTGTCCATGTAACTAGAGAGGTTGGATTTTGCTGGAGTCCAGATAGTGACTCTTGAACCGGTCTCATTCCTTAGGAACCAGGTGCTGGTGTTGCGCAGAAATTTCCAGGGAGCTCCCTGCCTGCTGTTTGAACACTCTTCTGCAGGAATAAATATGCATAAATAAAACAAGCTTTATCTTTGTACACCCAGATCACTGCTGTTTCTGCTCTGCAATGCTCACCTGGCAATATGCTATCACCAGTGGAGATGCAGAGGTTTTTGTCTAACAGGTGCTTTATTCTGAAAACTGGATGACTGTTTTGTGGTGTGACTAGAGTAGTTTGGGTTGGAAGGGTCCAACCCCCCTGCAGTGAGCAGGGACATCTTCAACTAGATCAGGTTACTCAGTAAGCTCAGGTTCCTGTAAGCTCTGGCACCTGCAGGACGGGTGGGGAGGACGGAGATCTCCCTGCCGGGTGCTGTTTTGACAGTGTGTTCTTGTTTAACGAGGGGGTGTTGACACCTGTCTGTGTGGACCCATCGCAAGCCCTGTGCGTGTATCCCGAAAGCCCCTCTCCTGGCCCTGCCCTGCCGCAGCGGCGGCGCTTCCCTCCCGTGGCTGGCAGAGGGCAGCAGAAGCCACGGAACAGCCAGCGGAGCCACGAACGGGCCGGGGCGGGACGGCGGCACGGCGCCGCCCGGGCTCTGCCCCGCTGCTGCCCCGTTGTCAGCCCGGGGCGGGTGCGGCGGCACTTTTTTCTGCAAGAGTGGTAGGGACTGATCACAGCAGTGAAGATGGGCAACGTCTGTTACCGTTAGCCCGTCCTGTTTGGTGAGTTCCTCCACTGGATTCACCGAGTCTTCTTCCGGGCTCCTTCCTTGGGCAAGCCTGCAGGCAGATGCTGTTGCTGCTAGCTGTACCTCTTGCCCAGATCTCTGCCTGCTGAGAGGGTCTGTGCTATTTTCAGTGGGCCTTCTGCTGGTATGTAGGCACAGAAAGCAGCAGTATCTCGGCTGGAGCAAATGCATTTCTGTCCCGTGTTAGGGATCAGCCTCATAGCAGTGTCATTCTCCAGCAGGACTGTGCCTTGGCTGACCCTTCAAGCATGTCTGTCACTGCCATGGTTCCTCATACAGCTGCGATTTAGGGAGTTTTCCTTGCATTACAAGTAATTTTGCCTTCCAGCCTTGTCTGGGAACTGGGAGGGAAGTGACTGGTTTTGGCAAAACAAGCTTCCCGGACTCTGGTCAGCCTGTGCAGTGATGCCCACGATGAGGTCTGCCACACCCTTGCTGGCAGCACTGTAGCTCGCTGGCCACAGACTGTCCTGGCATCAAGGCACAGCTCTGCCGCAGTCATAGGGATGGCAGTGTGACCAGCAAGGGCTATGGGTAGAGTCTGAGAAAATAAAGAGGAAGTGCAGAAAGGAGGTAAGCAGGGGAGGAAAAATCAGTGCTGTGGTGAAAGGAAGCTCTTGGAAATGTGGTGCAAGCCCCGGGGCTCCGGTTGGTGTGCTCTCTCACCACAAGTTAGGCAAGGCCCTGGCACTTTATCTCTTGGCCCCAGGGCAGCACAAAAATGCTGGCCTGGGCTTGGCTGTGGATGAAGTTTTTCTCTCCAGAGTAGTTGACTCCAGCCTCACATTGATTTGCGTTTGAGTCAGATACTTCTTAAAAGCCCCAGAGGGAGTTTGCACAGCATCTGTATCTCTGCAGTTTCCAGAACAAGCCTCTTGCCAACCTTCTTGGTGTGTCAATAGCTGAGGGAATCCCTCAATAACCTCCTTTTTATGGATGCCTCTTTCTAGGTCTCCTGAAACAGGATATTCTGGTGCTAGTGATTGCCAAAGAACAACAGTCCCTTTTGGAAAGAGGTCCTGATCTTCACGGGCCAGTGCAACCCCAGATGTAGCTTTCCTTCGCTCAGCGTTTTAGGAAAATGTGCAGCTGTTCTCACACAGGTTACAATCTCCCAATATCTGGGTAAGTTTTACACGTGTTTAATCCCACTGTAAAACACCTTTTGCCAATTCTGGTGGTGTTCCTTGGCCCTGTCCTCATGGCCAGAAGCAGGTCTGGGTCTGTTGCTTGCAGTGCAGCAATCAGTGCACAGCACTGCCTGGTTCTGGAAGCTCTGAGGTTTGTCTGTGAAGAGATGAGGGCAGCTTTACTGTTTCTCTCTACTGTCTCATCACATGGCGTTGTTTCGCAAGCTAGTTGATACTGTCATCCCAGGTTAAAAAAAGTACCTTTAGTGGCAAGTACTATACCCTTTTTTTTTTTCAGGAATGTAATAGCACAAGAGTTGAAGCTGGTTCAAATGGGTGGTTTCTTGGTGAGAAATAGCCTTCTTTCTTTGGATTTTATCACCCGTTTTCACCTGACAAAGCTTTTTTGTTTGGGTTTAATTTTTTATTTTCTAATGAGAAGATTTATCAGGCCTTTCCACCTTCCTTAAATTGATGGAAACCCCACATTGCTTTTCTAGTTGGTAAAATGGGAGTGAGGAAAGGGATTAAGGTAATAGCTACTTGCTCAAATATTCTGACTTCTTTGTCGGTCAGGTGAAGATAGAAGGATAAAAAGGAGAAAAGAACTGAAAGAGATTGTTCTGTTTCCTCTGAAAAATTCATCTTTCTTACTGCTGTTCTGGCTGCTAGAGAGCTTAAAGTGGAAATGTCAGACCTTGTAGAAAAATGAAGTTTTTGAAAACTTTCATTTTACATTTTTAAAGTCAAAGTTGTTGCTTTTTCAAAAAAGTAGAAAAGCCAGCAGAAACTATTTTTAAATGAAAAAGCTGCCAGCATCACATCCTTGTAACTCTAGTTCTTACTAGCAGGGCAATGCTGAAGCCTGGTGTAGCTATGTGCAGTGAGATCTCTTTGGTTCTTGGCAGCAGCATCTCATCTCCATCACACAGTTGCACCATGTCTCTTCCTTCTAGTTCTCCTCTGTCTCCTTCAAAGCAATTTGGAGCACTTTCACCTACTGGCCTCGTCTGTGTGCCTCAAAAGCAAGAGGAGAGCTGACAACTTGCTTCAGTGCTATGCCCCATGGAGGTGCTTTGGGGATGGAGACAAAATGAAAACTAGCCCAAAAAAATCATCTAAGCTTTGGTGTGGAAACTCAGTGTGAGGGGTGGAAAATAGGTCAGTTGTACCTTCCCTCATGCCAGGCAGGAAAGAGGCCTCAGGTAATCCTATTTCTAAATGTGGTAGCCAGCATCCTGAGTGCAAGCTTGAGTTCCCTCATGCTAACGGAGCACAGATGAGACTGAGGCAAAGAGCTTTGTACTGCCATTTTATAAATGTGAATGAGGACAAGGCTGCTCTCAGTTTCCAAGAAAGTGAAGTCATGGGCAAGATCCTCTGAAGCTGGGAAATAACATCAAAGAGCTTCAGCTTGAATCAAACCAAACCACCTGACAAATGATTGGGATGGAAAGCAGCCCGACTCTGCCTGCAGGAGACTCAGATGGGAACGGCGAAATTCACTGAAGAAACCAAGAACTGCAAGTGGACCATCCTAGCCTGTTGCGGTGGTTCAGGGGCTCCCTGGCACAGAAATGCCATGTTCAGACAGAGCCTAACCAGCTGCCTTGCATAGGTGACCATAAGTGTGGCTGTCTTACACTTCCAATTAAAAACATCATATGGAAGGCAATAAAGTAAATCCACATGATGAATCCTTTCTTGGCCAACAGCAGTTTGCCATCCGCAGCTGTTGCAGATGTGTTTGCTGTGGGCTGGAGGCCAAGGACAGCTGGTTGCTGATCTGTGGGGCTCAAGCCACAGCAGCAAAATGTAAGCCAGGCAAAGGCATCAGTCAGCTGAAAATTACTCCCCAGAGCCTGTAGTGAGACCTCGTGTGTTGTGATTGTAGGAAGGGTTAGCAGTGCTTGCTGAGGGTGCTTTATGTGCCTTTTAGGATGCCCAAAGTCACTCTGATAGCACTGCTTTCACATGTGTGCCTTCTCACCAAGAGACGCAAACCTTTCTATTTGCCCGCCTTCCCTTTCCCCTGACCTCTACTCTCTATCATAGCTATGGTTTTTAGAGGAAGTGAAGTACAGACTCTTAGATTAGCCTTTTCAAGAAGTTGTGCTTCCTTGTAAGCAGCCAAGCTTTTTTCCAAATCTGGTATTCTCTACCTTGATTTCATTAGTCTTTTTGGCCCAACTTTTTCTCTTCTTTTTTTTTTTTTCCCTAGCTCTTTTTCTGCTGTTTCCTGAGCTTCTCTGTACTATGTACGCTGATGTTACTGACATTTCAGGCAGGGAAGCCTGATGCTCAAGAGTTGGGAGATGAAAAATGAATCTGCCTTTTTTGTCTTACCCCTCCCCATGCTGGGTATATGCATCAATACAGCCCATTTACCTGCCCCCCCATGGATCTTCTCTGAAGCACCTCTGCCTCACTGAGTACACAGGATAACCTGTTCTTGTATTCAGTGTGGCACTTTTAGGTTTTTACTTTTGCTTATTGTAGCATCTGCTGCTTTGCTGCATGGTAGTACTCACCACTATTGTATCAGACTGCTTCACACATGGTAATGAATTTAATTTCACACTGCCTCTACTGGAAGACAGGTTATTTTTATCCTCTTTAAATTTGTGAGAACTGACATGCAGAGCTTTAAGCAGAAAAGCAGTGAATCCTTTTGGCTATCAAGCTGAAGATATCTAGGGTCATGATTTTGGAATACTTAACCCCAGAGGGCTCTCTGCAATGTAGCTGCTCCTGAGTAACAGTAGTGGGTGCCTGGCACATCTATAAGGCAGACCCAGGAGATCTCATATACCTTTGGGAACAAAAGTAAGTGGCTCCCTATGGAAACTTGTGTTTGAGTGGTTCTGTTGGTACTCTGTAAGAGCCAGAGGCAGCACCTGCTCCCACAATGTGCCTTCACAAGATGAGCATCCTATATCTTCCTGCAGCATTATGGCTATCTACTGTTTGTCCCTCATTATCTGCAACAAATAGCAGTTCCCTGTAAAGGGGAATGCTGATACTTTGTTGTGCTAATTCAGTCTGGGACAGATGCATCTTGCTGGTTAAAAGAGCTGGATGTCCTGTAGTGAAGTAATAGGATTATATAATTAAACACTATCATAATTTGCTGCTCTTCTATCTGTATGTAAGGGCATCGGGGCAGCTCTGAATTCTAGGACTCCTGATTTGAGTGCTTCACTCTACAACCTTGTGGGTATTGCTTCTACAGAGGCTTCACAGATTGTTGGCAGCAGACGCTTGTGGCCATAGCAATGTTTATGGACATCAGTCCCCTCTCCACATGCTTTGGCTACTGTTCATGGTCCAGGGTCCTATGTCTTCAGCTCAGCATTTGAACAGCATTGTCTCAGGCATTCCTACCTCCCCAGCCAGTCCCAACATCCCTGACTTGATAGGTAGAGCTGTCAGCCACTGAACTCCTTATTGTCCTTTTTAATGTGGAATTCCTATTGTGCACGATCAGTATATGCTTATGCCCTTTCTTTTTGAAGAGCATTCAGGAAGGTTGCTTGAGGGCTGAGTGGAGTCCAGCGCTCTGCAGCAGTATGGGAAACACTTGTTTGTGGCTTTGCATTTCTTCTGTTAATACTAATGTTGGCCAACACTCTTGTCAGGGATGATGATGAGCAAAGCAAATATGGACTTTAAGCAATACCGTGTGATCATTTTCCTTGTGGATAGATGCTTGGGTTGGCTCAGCAACACAGCTACAGAGCATGTGTGTGAGCAAGAAATGGGAGAGAAATGCAAGAGAAAAGGAAGGTGGCAATTCCTGCTGGAATATGTGACTAATTGCTATGCTTTGAATTCAGGGGATTTGAGAAATGTTCAGGACAGAGGCTGATTAATTAGTGTTGATGTAATTCTTTTAGCAATTCCAGGGCAGCCCAGCTGAAACATCACTTTTGGATGTAGATATAATCTTCAATAAAGTAATCTGCATTAAAGAAGTTTATAATGTGTAGCAACTTTAAGACAGACATAGGAAAGCTGGAAATGCTGCCACTATCAGGGCATGGAAAGGGAGTTGGCCCTTTTGTTTTGCAACTTGATAGAGGGGTGTGTGTCTATGCCTCTCTGAGGACAGTCCCTTGGGCTTTCTGAGTATGTCTCTGTCCTGGAGAAGTTGCAGCTTCATCCAGTTCTCCTGCTGCTCAGCAAAAGCTTTTCTGCAGCATGCCACTCCCTAGCTTCCTTGTCATCTGAAGACTGCTTCACTAAAAGCTTTTTGTAGCTTTTGAACTTCTCAAAGAACCCACACAAAAACAAACAAACAAAAAAACCAAAAAAACCAAAGTCTCACCTTTTTGTCATTAGGAACGGCTGAAGTTTGAAAGTATCTTGGTTTTGTCTGTGTGCAAGGCTGAAACACTGTGCTTTATTGCTATGTCCCGCAGCAAGAGACTTGAATTTGGATGAATCTTTGCAGGTTTCCAAAACGGCCCTTTGCTAGAAGTGGGCAAAAGTTTCCCAACTTATCTGGGGACAAAGCTTCCATCATTCCCTCCTAATAGTGCTGAAGTCAAAAGCTTGGGAGGATTGGTCTTCCTACAATAGTGTGCCAAAGCTCTTTCAGCCGGGGGGCTGCTCTGGCTCTGTGGAAAAAGGTAGAGAGAAGCAAGGGACTTCTGGGGCTGTTGGGCTGAGGTAGGGTTGAACCTCCTCCTCCCCGCCTCTCTTTAGTGCCTTTTCCTTTGCTGGTGGGTTCTGTTTTCTTCTCACTTGATTTTTTTTTCCTCCTCTTACATGGCTTTTTTTTCAATTTTGTTATTGGCAGCTCCTCTGTCTCAGACCCTCTTCAAACTTAATTAATGCGCTGCTTATTCCCTCTTCCACATTGGTAATTATTATATTTAATAAGACTAGATCTAGTGCTGATCTGTGCATTACCTCCTGCTCTCTCAATACTTTTCAGTTTGCCGTGATGTTAGGGCTTACAGTAATGCAATAGCACATCAGCCCATGTGAAAATGTCCCTACCAATCTGGTCAGAATAGGGTTTTTTTTCAAGTAAGAACAAAACTACACCAGACCTAGGAAAAGACGTCTGCTTAATGCTATTAAACAGAAGGTGGAAAGAGAAGCTACTGTAGTGGTACTTTTCCTGCTGCAGTTCCTGGCACCTTGGATGGCTCCAGATCTGCAATCCACAGAGCAAGGTCTGCTCTGCTGCTCCTGGCAAAATGTGTGAGCCTGCTCCCTCTGTGAAAGCTGATTGTGGGCTCCTGGAATTTAGCAAAGCTCTTTCTCTTCTTTTCTTTTCTTTCTGCCTTCCTAATTATCATCTCTGCATCTGCAGATTGTCAAGTTTTCATCAAAATCTTGGGGGTTTGTATGTGAAGAAATTTTCACTTATGAAAGAAAAAAATGTCCTATTGAAAAATCTCTGGCTGGGGAATCTTCCAGATTTGCTCCAGAACATGTGCCCTACTAAAAACCACCTCCACAACCTTCCTCCAGACAAGGGAAGGTATCTGGGGGCTGCATATCTAATGCCTAATGCTTCCCACTGATCACTTACCCTTTTGTATAAGAAATGTAACAAAGTAGCCTGATTAACTAGGATTGAAGGAATTAAGCCTGTGTTTGTGGAGATAACGATCGGTGAGGTCTCTTTTAACACACTTGTTACTCTGGGCTTCCTTTGATTGGCATATCAGCAGCTACACACCATAAATTACCTTGATGGATTCCCCTGTGCAACTGAATTTAAAAGAGATGAGGCAGAGGGTTATTTTAGTTAATATTCCAGTGTGTGAATTGCCAAGTGCTGTGCAGCTTCTGTCTCAACTCTTAACCTCTGTTCTTTCACTTCTAAAGTCCTATCCATGGAAATAGCACTGCAGCTGTCCTTGAACCGGCCTCTGGGCTTTCTGTAGCTCCCATACTCCTTAACCTGAGTCCTTTCCGCCTGGACCATTCCTTAAAAAGTATATGCTCACAATTCCTCAAGGAGAGAGCAAGTGCTGTGAGACTGAGGCAGTTTAATTCCTGACACAAACCCTTGGCAGGACCTACCAGGTCCTCCCAGGTGACTGGCTGGGGCTGCTGGCATGGATCCTGGAGAGAATTAGCTAAAGAATTCTTCCTGGATGCGTGTGGGTCCACAGCAGAAATTTTGGTGCTCCCCGCTGCAGCCCATTAACTGTGAAGTGAAAGGCTGCGTTTCTCAGATTAGAAAGCACTTGAGGATGTCATTTACTCAGGCAGATTTCCCAGCTGACTGAGCATTCTTATTCCACTAATTACAAATCAAGAGGGTAGCGTGTGCAGTGGCTCCCAGACAGGAGGAGCTCTCCTCCCTAATGGTGGGGCTGGCTAGACTGGGAAAAGCAAAATGGATACTGCTAATTATTATCCTCTCCCCTCCTATCAGTTGGAACAAAGTAAAGCTTGCTCTGGTAAATCCTGCAAAGTTTGATGCTTAGATGCTGCAGCTGATGCCTTCTAACAGCTGGGGCAGAAGTCCAGCCCTGCAGGTGAAGCGTATCAGCACCAGGGGTAACTCAGAGCCAGGATGCTACTCAGACTGGCTGCTGCTTTGGAGTCACCTGAATAGCCTAGGACCTGGCACTGGGGAGGCATATGAAGGAAATAATCCGAATCTTTGGTATGTGTTTGACCAAGCCATTGCAGGACTGTCTTGTTCTGATTGTTTTCAGGTGGTGGGGGAGGGGGAAGACTTAAGAAATGTTGCTGTTTCAAATTTCATGCTATTGAAGGCTGGTGTGTTTTGGGATATGGAACCCATATGGAGTGCAGAACCAGTGATGCTCATCACAGTCCAACCAGCCTCAGGGCTTCCCTCTGTGTAGGGCTGTTCTGGGTCATGCAACTTGGTCTGTTATGAGTATTGCTAGTTTGGGGGCAGTTACAGCATCTCTTTTCTCATCTTGAGTGTCCTTGATTCCCTGGGCATATGTTTTCCTATTTGGCTGAGGCTGACTGCATTTCCAGAGGCTCCATGTCCTATTACCAGACAGCTGATAGCAGCAGCAGAACATCTGTCTCTCTCTGTGCCCTGTGGCTCTTCCTCCCATGCATTAGCTGCTTTGCTCTGTTGTGTGCCTTCCTATCATCAAATGCATAACTCCTCTTGCTGCTTGCCTCTGATCTGTTTACACTAAAACCCCTCCTGAAGCTGACAGGCACTGGGAGAACATTGATTATCTGTGGTGCCTCTGTAATCACAACTATAGCTGGATTCTCCAAAGTACTGTGGCAGGAAGGAGTCCCAACTGCCTGCCCTGGGACCTATAGCCTAATGTCTGTCTGCCTCAGTGTTGGCCCAATTCTGGCAGGCGACTGGTGTAGTGGTTTCCAACGCACATGTCTGAAGGTGTTTTTGAGAGTGGGGGTCACCATCAATCCTAATGAAGTTAGGGATGGAGGGGACCTGGACTGATGGATAAGTGAGGCCTCCAGCATGCTTCCACCTCTGGCACCAGCTGTGAAGATGGTATATGCATGAGAAATTGTGTGAGTGACAGGGAGAAAGGGGGCTTTGAGCTACCCCTTTTTTTGTGCTTTACCACATGCCTGGACAAGGCTAACACACAAATGATTTCTGAGCAGTTCCTCCTTTCATTAACTACTGAGCTTCTGACTCAGGCTCAACTTCCCATGCGGTGCCTCCAGGAGCCAGTTGTTGAAGTGTCCTGCCTCCTGCAGCCACCACTCACCTTAATATCATGAAGAGCTCTTATTACCTGGGTCTCTGCTGGTTTGTTTCAGCTAATTAGAGCTGATGAGATCCACTTGGTGTTAGGCAGTTGCCTGTCCCTCAGCTTCCTATGATCCTTGTAAAGTTTACCAAATATGAGAAGATATTAATCCTTTCAGGGACAATAGCACAGGCAATGTGGTGACATTCAGAGCTCTTGTTAAAGTAGCAGGTTCAGATGAAGTCTTTAGGAAACTTCTGTTCTCCTGCTGACAGGCTCTATGTACAAGTGTACTGGGTGGCTAACTGTGCTGCTTGATGGAGAGGATCCTAATATTGCTGTTTCAATGAAAGTACAGTCTCCAGAGTGCACCAGAGTTCATACTTCCCTTGGGATTTATTCTCTGAATGGCCTTTGCACCTGCAGCTCAGCAACATCTTTGCACCAGGAGGCTTACTGTTGTTTGATGACAAAGAAAGTTGAGGAAGCTATTTGGAGGGAAGGGAAGACCTGGAATAACATATTCCATGTCGTATGAACATAGGACATTTTCCAAACGCTTCAGCTAGTGTTGTAAACTCCTGCAATTTTTAGTGTGAACCTCCTCATATTTGGCCCTGTTTCAAGTCCCAGGTTTTGGCTTCATGCTACTCGCCACCTTCTTTTGAAACAAAAAATGACTTCACAGCTTTGTGGGTACAGGGGCAAACCCAGAAGGACCCTGGATCAGAAAAGCAAACAAGCAGGACTTTTAAAGCCAGCCTTCCCGAACACTGAATTTAGATGAGCATTAGGGCAAGTGTAGGGTCTTGCACCTGGGGAGGAACAACCCCATGTGCCAGTACAGGCTGGGGGTTGACTTGCTGGAGAGCAGCTCTGCGGAGAAGGACCTGGGAGTGCTGGTGGACAACAGGCTCACCATGAGCCAGCAGTGTGCCCTTGCGGCCA